>CM076673.1:196123667-196183667 GCA_038501925.1 Xenopus petersii | reverse complement strand
TAGATAGATAGATAGATAGATAATAGATAGATAGATAGATAGATAGATAGATAGATAGATAGATAATAGATAGATAGATAGATAGATAGATAGATAATAGATAGATAGATAGATAGATAATAGATAGATAGATAGATAGATAGATAGATAGATAATAGATAGATAGATAGATAGATAGATAGATAGATAGATAATAGATAGATAGATAGATAGATAGATGATAGATAGATAGATAAGATGATAGATAGATAGATAGATAGATGATAGATTAGCATGACCAAAATTGACATAATCACTAGGCAAGTAAGTGCATTATTTAGGTCTGGACTGGCAATCTGTGCATTCTGGCAAATGGCAGCAGGAATGCTATAAGATGCCATAGACCAGTGATCCTCAACCAGTGGCTCACAGGTAACATGTTGCTCCCCAACCCCTTAGATGTTGGCCTCAAAGCAGGTGCTTATTTTTACATTCCTGGAGGCAAGTTTTAGTTGTATAAAAACCAGATGTACTGCCAAACAGTAGTCTGTCAGTCCACATAGTGGCTACCAATATTCAATCACAGCCCATAATTGGCACCCCCAGTGGAGCTGTGTGCATACTTGTGTCGCTCTCCAACTTTTTAACATTTGAATGCGACTCACAGGTAAAAAAAAGGCTGGGGACCCCCTACTATAGACAATCACTATTTAGTGGGTTAGTGTGGAGCTGCTTGGGCCTATATGAATTTGAAATACCCAAGGCCTATTTTGAATCCCAGTGAAGACCTGACATAATTTTCTCTCTTTTTATAGATATATATATATATAAATATATATATATACACACACAGACACTGTATATAGATATATACTCTTCTAGATACCCCTGAAAACTGTCAAATGGGCTATAAATTGAGGAGAATTGATTGCATTTTCCCCAAAAAACTTGCAAGGACTTGCCCTGCTAGCGTTACCCTTGTGTGCCAGTGACTTCTCCTTAATTTCGCTTATAAATCTGCACCGTGTCTGAACAACTGACACAGAAATATTTTTATATATTTGTATTTATGTTATGGGGTAGGGGCACCTTTCACCAATATTAGACCGCAAAGAAGGTGCTTGACCCGAAAATGTTCAGAAACAACTGCTCTGAAGCCAGTGAAACTGTAACTAGACTGTTTATAAAAGAAAAAACCATAACTGATTGTGACCATTGATTGTGCTAAAATGGATCATCCCTGCAATATATATATATAGTTATATGAGATGTAGCAATTCAGTAGCACATTAATGACAGTAGAATGCATGCTAAGGTTTCCAGCTACTGAGACCATCATTTTCCAGGGTAACAGCACTAGTCTAGACTCAACCCTTTCTGGTTTACTGGAGTTTAATATTCTACAAACGTCAGTTCTGTATATGCATGGTGCAAGTTGTGTAAAAGATTGCAAGCCCATAGGTCAAGTAACCAACAGCACATAAAAGTGGTAACCATGCTATATTCCAGGCCTTAGCTGAGGTTGTTTCCTTTTGCTAAATAAAACAATTACAACTCTGGTGGTTTCACACAAATGAACTAAATGATATAGATTGCTTTCTGGTGAGAATTGATGTAGGTAATGTGGTTTATGTAAAGTGGAGTGAAAAGATTTAGTCATGAGCATATCTGTCCCATTTCGCTGAATAATTAGTGAAACTGGGAAAAAAATTGCGCATTGAAGTCAATGGGCTTAAATATTTTTTTACGCGTGTCAATTTTTTACATACTCAACAATTTTTCTTGCTCCAAATGCATTAAAGTCAATGGGTGATTTTTCTTATGGCGACTTTTTTTCTCCTAATAATTTAACATCAATGGCCATTTTTCTTATGGTGACTTTTTTGTCCTAATGCTTTAAATTCAATGGGCCTTTTCTAATGGCGACTTTTTTCTCCAAATGCAGTAGGGGGTACATTATCCCTTATTATACATGAGTGATACTCAGAGTTCCCTGTATAACTCAGCCTGCAGCCTTGTGCCTTTATATGGTCACAGAACAACCCCTCAGTGACTTCTAATATCCTTATCATTTACAGTAGGGGGTACATTATCCCTTATTATACATGAGTGATACTCAGAGTTCCCTGTATAACTCAGCCTGCAGCCTTGTGCCTTTATATGGTCACAGAACAACCCCTCAGTGACTTCTAATATCCTTATCATTTACAGTAGGGGGTACATTATCCCTTATTATACATGAGTGATACTCAGAGTTCCCTGTATAACTCAGCCTGCAGCCTTGTGCCTTTATATGGTCACAGAATAACCCCTCAGTGACTTCTAATATCCTTATCATTAACAGTAGGGGGTACATTATCCCTTATAATACATGAGTGATACTCAGAGTTCCCTGTATAACTCAGCCTGCAGCCTTGTGCCTTTATATGGTCACAGAACAACCCCTCAGTGACTTTTAATCTCCTTATCATTTACAGTAGGGGGTACATTATCCCTTATAATACATGAGTGATACTCAGAGTTCCCTGTATAAATCAGCCTGCAGCCTTGTGCCTTTATATGGTCACAGGACGACCCCTTAGTGACTTCTAATATCCTTATCATTTACAGTAGGGGGTACATTATCCCTTATAATACATGAGTGATACTCAAAGTTCCCTGTATAACTCAGCCTGCAGCCTTGTGCCTTTATATGGTCACAGAACAACCCCTCAGTGACTTCTAATATCCTTATCATTTACAGTAGGGGGTACATTATCCCTTATAATACATGAGTGATGCTCAGAGTTCCCTGTATAACTCAGCCTGCAGCCTTGTGCCTTTATATGGTCACAGAACAACCCCTCAGTGACTTCTAATATCCTTATCATTTACAGTAGGGGGTACATTATCCCTTATAATACATGAGTGATACTCAGAGTTCCCTGTATAACTCAGCCTGCAGCCTTGTGCCTTTATATGGTCACAGAACAACCCCTCAGTGACTTCTAATATCCTTATCATTTACAGTAGGGGGTACATTATCCCTTATAATACATGAGTGATACTCAGAGTTCCCTGTATAACTCAGCCTGCAGCCTTGTGCCTTTATATGGTCACAGAATAACCCCTCAGTGACTTCTAATATCCTTATCATTAACAGTAGGGGGTACATTATCCCTTATAATACATGAGTGATACTCAGAGTTCCCTGTATAACTCAGCCTGCAGCCTTGTGCCTTTATATGGTCACAGAACAACCCCTCAGTGACTTTTAATCTCCTTATCATTTACAGTAGGGGGTACATTATCCCTTATAATACATGAGTGATACTCAGAGTTCCCTGTATAAATCAGCCTGCAGCCTTGTGCCTTTATATGGTCACAGGACAACCCCTTAGTGACTTCTAATATCCTTATCATTTACAGTAGGGGGTACATTATCCCTTATAATACATGAGTGATACTCAAAGTTCCCTGTATAACTCAGCCTGCAGCCTTGTGCCTTTATATGGTCACAGAACAACCCCTCAGTGACTTCTAATATCCTTATCATTTACAGTAGGGGGTACATTATCCCTTATAATACATGAGTGATGCTCAGAGTTCCCTGTATAACTCAGCCTGCAGCCTTGTGCCTTTATATGGTCACAGAACAACCCCTCAGTGACTTCTAATATCCTTATCATTTACAGTAGGGGGTACATTATCCCTTATAATACATGAGTGATACTCAGAGTTCCCTGTATAACTCAGCCTGCAGCCTTGTGCCTTTATATGGTCACAGAACAACCCCTCAGTGACTTCTAATATCCTTATCATTTACAGTAGGGGGTACATTATCCCTTATAATACATGAGTGATGCTCAGAGTTCCCTGTATAACTCAGCCTGCAGCCTTGTGCCTTTATATGGTCACAGAACAACCCCTCAGTGACTTCTAATATCCTTATCATTTACAGTAGGGGGTACATTATCCCTTATAATACATGAGTGATACTCAGAGTTCCCTGTATAACTCAGCCTGCAGCCTTGTGCCTTTATATGGTCACAGAACAACCCCTCAGTGACTTCTAATATCCTTATCATTTACAGTAGGGGGTACATTATCCCTTATACAAGGAATCAGTGTATATTTATGTCTTCATTCATTCTGTATCATTTAACAAAATAATAGTTTTTCTCTGTAACAGTGAATTTTGCCATTAAATATTGAAATATGTCTTAATATTTTGATTGGAGGAGACAGGTGATCCCTTTTTTACTGTGATTTGAGAACTGTGAGACAAAATCTTACGCCTATAAACGCATGAATATATTTAGCAGATATTTCTATGCTAAATTATTGAGAACCAACATAAAAATGGTAGATGTTGTTGTTGCCTGAGCAACGTCAGTGAAGCTATAAATCACAAGGTTTGTATAGTTACATTCACGGCTTTTAGAGGCCACAATTGCTCTGTTGTCCCTGAACACAAATGAATTTGCATGTCCTGCGTGTAACACACGTCAATACGGGAGGAAGAACCTTCCAAATAGTCTTTGTTAATATGATGATTTATTCTCAGGTCTCAGTTTGCGATGAAGTTCTTAGACCCTTCGTTTGTACCAATTTCTAATTCCCTGAACCAAGAGTTGCAAGAGAAGCCTGCCAAGTGGGTGTTCAACAAGACGGCATTTGCACGACAGAGGTAAGTCCTGCGTATAATCATTATGCCACTCATTTATAAACCAGCATAGACTTTCACAGTATTCTTTTTTTAATTTTCTTTAAACGTAACCAGTGCAAATGTAAGGAGTCGGTTACAACAGTATCCACTTTGTGTGATTTTGGCCACAAGATACATTGTTTTTGACCAACAATGCAGCATTTTCTCTCAGAACTCCAGTACAGACAGGTATGGGACCTGTTATCCTGAATACTCAGGACCTGTGGTTTTCTGGAAAATGGTTCTCTTTGTAATTTACATTTTCATATCTTTACACGGGCAGATTAAAGCTGCCGATATCTGTCCTTTAGACCAATTCGGCAGCTTATCTGCCTGTATATGGGGGCTTCCAACGTGTCTTCCCGATCGATATCTGGTCATGATATCGAACGGGAAGGTTTAATTTTTCAGGCGATTGACCCATCGGAGCCCATTGCTCCCCATTGTATACCGATCGTTCGGCCCTAGGGACGAACGTTCAGAATATAGCCCTGCGTTTGTGGCCTTATCAGGGAAAGATCCACTCGTTTGGCAATGTGTCCAAACGAGCGGATCTTATAGTGTATGGCCAGCTTAAAGGAGAACTAAACCCTATAAATGAATAGGTATAACAATGGCTGTTGTATATACTGAACTTATTGCACGAGGCTAAATTTTCAGCTTGTCAATAGCAGCAATGATCCAGGACTTCAAACTTGTCACAGGGGGTCACCATCTTGGAAAGTGTCTGTGACACTCACATGCTCAGTGGGCTCTGATTGGCTGTTGAGAAGCTAAGCTTAGGGCTCGTCACTAATTATCCAGCAGAAAATGAGCTTCCCTGGCTGTAATATAAGCTGATGCTACAGGTTTGCTGATTATTAAATTCTGATGCTAATTGCACTGGTTTCTGTGCTGCCATGTAGTAATTATGTGTATTAATTACTAATCAGCCTTATATTGTGACATTTCTATTCTATGTGTACTGTATATTGTGAGTGGGTCCCTAAGCTCAGTAAGTGACAGCAGCACAGAGCATGTGCAGTGAATCAGCAGAAAAGAAGATGGGGAGCTACTGGGGCATCTTTGGAGACACAGATCTTTACTGCTAAAGGGCTGTGGTTGCCTTGGGCTGGTACAGAAGCACAAAACATCATGTACAACATTTCTAGCTACTTCTTTAGTTTAACTTTCCTTGTCCTTTAAGTGTACTAGAAAATCCAGAATGCTTGGGACCAGGGGTTTTCCAGATAAAGGGTCTTTCAGTAATTTGGATCTGCATACCTTAATTCTACTTAAAAATCATATAACAATTAATTAAACCCAACAGGCTGGTTTTGCTCCCAATAAGGATTAATTATATCTTAGTTGGGATTAAGTACAAGCTACTGTTTTATTATTACAGAGAAAAAGGAAATCATTTTAAAAGTTTGGATTATTTGGATAAAATGGGGTCTATGGGAGCCTTTCTGTGATTCGGAGGTCTCTGGAGAACGGGTTTCCAGATAACGGATCCCATATCTGCATAATAAGGAGTGATGCACCTGACACGATTGTGGGTAGTGAGTTAAAATGCACTTGCACTTTTTCATAAATTGGATGCAGTTGTACTGAAAAAAGTTGATGTTCGGAAAGGCATCCAGGGTTGGGCATCAAAATATCATCTGCCTCCCATATTTTTAAGGGGCAAGGGCACTCTACTGATGCAGGGTTCTTTGGGTAACCTGGAGCTACCATTTTCGAGATGCTGGTAGCTTCAGGGTTCCTTCATATTAATAGATGTGCTTGCCCACAGTTCAAAACAAAAGACAGTGGCACCAAGGATAACTATACAGAAGTCTTGCCTTTAGATGTAATGACCAAGGCAACTGCCCTCAACTGTCGTAGATGAACCCCATAGAAATCTAGGTTTGTTGCAGTTGGTAGTAGAGAAGGGAATTAGGGCAATGGCACATGGATCCTTCATATTTGTGCAGAACTCTTAGGCACAGCAAATGGCAAATGGCAATAGTCATTCTCACCTTTTATCAGTAGTCTATGTATGCAACTCATATTATGCAACTTGCACCCAGTTGTCACAGTTATATTGATGACTAAAGTGTTCTCTAAGAAGAATGGAGTGATCATGTGCCACTGGCCTGGGAGCTTGATGTATGGCACCAGCCAAATTCTACCAGGGCAAATTCTAGACATTTGTTGATTTGTGTTAATTGCTATTTTATTGTCTACAAATGCCCACCGTTACATTCATGACCATAGGGGATTGGTTGTCTCTAGACCCAACTTATATTTGCCTATAGCATCACAATTGTTTGAAATTGCTCAATTGTGTCCCATGTCCACCTACACCCTATAGATTTGCCTCCCCTTATGATAATACCCTTGCTCAGAGTAACGGCTCTTGTAAGGAGAAAAAGGAAACATAAGAGATGGAGTGGGCTCGGTGTGGGCAGCCACCTGAATATAGTTACAGCTCAGGTCTATACAGCAGCACACGGTAGCTGAGCGGCTCATCATTGGATCATTTTCTTCTCTCTCCCCTTTCTGTGTCAGCTGGTCTGTGGCTGGTACTTAGGGAGGTAATGTTGTGGTGGGACCATGGGGTGCAAATCTTGTCTTAGGTCTTATAGCTCGTTGGCCCTTTTCTACTAAGAGACTGTGGGGATAAACCATTATAAGTCAGAGCATTATGCTGTTAGTAGGTCTGAATTTTTCCAGAAAGATTCTCCACCACTGAGGAGACTGCAGAAAATCTATTTTCCTCTATGGCACCTCTGTGTATCACAGAACTGGGAATTGCAATTCTGCGTGAAACACCATTTGAAGTTAATTGGTTATAATGCAGCCCGTGGCTGTTTACTGTACGGAGGTGCACCAGGGAAATGAATTAAGGCAGAATATATTAAGGAGGGTGGAAGCATGGAGCATAAAAAGGTATGTACTGTGTATGAAAGAGCAGAAGATTTGCTCAGTGCCCCAGTTCCATTGATTTGAATCGGATGAATCAGTCTGTATGCGCTCATACACAGGCTGAGGTCCGACCAAATACTGACCTCACACCAGCTGATCGGATTCAAATCAATGGAACTGGGGCACTGAGCAAATCTTCTTCTCAAAAAAGACACAGTCTGACAACGGCCGGAGCCAACAGCCTGTGTGCCCATTGCCTTAGATCACAATTGGTCTGCTTGATTGCTCTTCTAGTGGATGAAGCATTGGCAGATCTCTAAGAGGAGTTTTTCTGTTACTTGTAGTTATATGTGCTTATTTAGGCCATAATAGGAACAAAATGATATGTGAACATCCGAATGCAAAGCTTAAAGGGGTAGTTCGCCTTCAAGTTAACATTTAGAGTGTTATAGAATGGTTAATTCTAAGCAACTTTTCCATTGGCCTTCATTTTTTCTTTCTTATAGTTTTAGACTTATTTACCTTCTTCTTCTGACTCCTTCCAGCTTTCAAATGGGGGTCACTGACCCCATCTAAAAAACAAATGTTCTGTAAGGCTACACATGTATTGTTATTGCTATTTTTTATTCCACATCTTTCTATTCAGGCCTCTCCTATTCATATTCCAGTCTCTTATTTAAATCAGTGCATGGTTGTTAGGGTAATTTGGACACTAGCAACCATATTGCATAAATTGCAAACTGGAGAGCTCCTGAATAAAAACAAACAAACTAAAAAAAACAAAAATAATAAAGAATGAAACCAAATTGCAAATTATCTCAGACTATCACTCTCTACATCATACAAAAATGTCATTTAAAGGTAAACAACTAGTGATAGGTGATTTTTTTCAACAGGTGCGAATTCACGGCGAATTTTCGCATTTTGCTGCCGTGAAATAAATTCACGAAATTGCCACGAAAATTCGCCAGCGTCAAAGTTTTTTTGACGCTGACAATTCCGACGCCGGCGACAATTAACGGACGCCCATTGACTAATGTGCGTCAAATTGTCGCCGGCATCGAAAATGTCGCCAGCGACGATTTTGACAATTTAATGGAACAGTAGCAATCTGTAAGACCATTTGGCCAGACCAAACTGCCCAACAATATCTATGTATCGTGAGCATGGGAGACATTATTTTCTGCATTAACATAGCTACAGGTGTGGGATCCATTATTTGGAAACCTGTTATCCAAAAAGCTTTGAATTACGGAAGGTCTCCCATAGACTCAATTTTATGCAAAATTATAAAAAATAAAAATAAAAAAAATGATTTCCTTTTTCTGTGTAATAATAAAACAGTAGCTAGTAATTGATCCCAACTAAGATATAATTAATCCTTATTGGAAGCAAAACCAGCCTATTGTGTTTATTTAATGTTTATATGATTTTGTAATAGACTTAAAGGGGGTTGTTCTCTTTCCAATAAAAAAATATTTGAGCAATAATCAATTTAAAGCAATTAAACAATTCTCCTGTTTGAACTTGAGACAATTATTTTGGTTTGACTGTGGCCATTCTAATTTTTATTCCTTCATCTTCTTCTGCATTTCTTGGTTTTGTGGCCATGTCTAGTTCTTCGTGATAATTGCCCATCACCATATTCATAAGGATGAATTAGCAGCACCTCTTTCCTCTTTTTCAGGCGAGAGATTCTCCAGAATGTTGATGTCATCCGAAACTTCTCTTTGACCAAGAACAGTGTAAGGACTGGACAATTAATGCACTACGATTACTCCAGTCATAAATATGTCTTCTCTGTCAGCAATAACTTCAGATCGCTGCTCCCCGAATCCTCTCCCATCATGAATAAACATTACAATATCTGTGCCGTCATTGGGAACAGCGGGATTCTCACAGAAAGCCAGTGTGGGGCCGAAATTGACAAGGCTGATTTTGTCTTTCGTTGCAACTTTGCCCCAACCGAGGGTTTCCAGAAAGACGTTGGAAGGAAGACCAACCTGACAACCTTCAATCCGAGCATCCTTGAGAAGTATTACAACAATCTATTGACTATACAAGATCGGAACAATTTCTTTTTGAGTTTGAAGAAGCTCGATGGGGCCATTCTCTGGATCCCAGCTTTCTTTTTCCATACGTCTGCAACCGTTACTAGGACATTGGTTGACTTCTTTGTTGAGCACAGAGACCAGCTGAAAGTTCAGTTAGCTTGGCCGGGAAACATCATGCAGCATGTTAATAGGTAAGATTGAGTTGTCTATAATTAATTATTATAGGGTTGACTTGACAAACGCATATATGTGCAGTTGTGTTCATATTGGCAACTCCCTGTGTAGCCACAATTACAATGGAATTCATGGGAGCATGGAGGGAACTAGGGGTAAGCAGAGTCGGCACGTGCTTAGAGCACAAAGCTGGGGGACACTTGGCCTACACTTGGATTGGTAAATTAGTCTTTATATCTTTTATCTATGGCAAACTCAACATACAATATCAATCTTTCATATATCTACTATGTCTATCTATCTATCTATCTATCTATCTATCTATCTATCTATCTATCTGTCTGTTTGTCTGTCTGTCTGCCTATCTATCTGTCTGGTAATCTTTCTGTCTACCTATCATCAGGCTATCTGACTGTCTTTCTATTTATATAACTATCTGTGTATCTATCTATCTATCTATCTATCTATCTATCTATCTATCTATCTATCTGTCTGTCTATGTAGCCGTCTGTCTATCTATCTATCTTTCTATCTGTTCGTCCATCTGTCTGTCTGTCTATCTATCATCTATCATCATCTAATATAGCTATCTGGCATTGTTATAAACATATATATGAAAGTGTTTGGTGCCCAGGACCATTTCTACTCCATGCAATAAATCATGTACTGTATATTTGAGCACAATGTTTAGCCCAATAGGGTATGTGGAGGTTTAATATAAAATTCCAAGCACCATTTACCGTATATACCCAAGTATAAGCTGAGTTTTTCAGCATCCAAAATGTGCTGAAAAAGTCTACCTCGGCTTATACTGGGGTCAGCGGTACCCAATCCGAGTAGCTGAGATTTCAGTCACTTTTAATCATTCCTATACCAACAGTTCACTTGGGGAGAGACTGCAATATCCCACAATGCCCTCTGTTGGTTATATGAAAGAATAACAGTGCGCCCTCTGTTGGTTATATGAAAGATTAACAGTGACTGCAAAATCACACAGCGCCATCTGTTGGTTGTATGAAAGAATAACAGTGCGCCCTCTGTTGGTTATATGAAAGATTAACAGTGACTGCAATATCACACAGCGCCATCTGTTGGTTATATGAAAGATTAACAGTGACTGCAATATCACACAGCCCCCTCTGTTGGTTATACGAAAGATTAACAGTGATGGCAATATCAAACAGCGCCCTCTGCACATGGTAGTGGGACAGTGGGACAATGCACACAGTAATCCGTTTGGCAATTCTCTGTCACCATCAACTTTGCAAAGAAGTCCGGTTGATCGCTGGGGGGGTTGCTTTGGCAGAATGTGCGCTGCTGGGAGACAGGGCTGTAGTTGTGTCTAGGCTTATACTAGAGTCAATACGTTTTCCCAGTTTTCGTAGGTAAAATTAGGTACCTCGGCTTATACTCGGGTCGGCTTCTACTCGAGTATATAGGGTAATTCATTAAGATTTTCCAGGGTCTTGGCGGGTCACCACTAATATAGTGAGTGTTATTTTTTTGTGTCCCCTATAGACCAGTGACTATCCAGTGATCACTGCATATGTACTTTTAGGTACAGCTTTGTCTTCTTTCCTTCCCAAATTGAATGGCCTATTTCAGGCAGGTTTACCGGTTAAAAAAACTAATTACTGAATGTGTCCATTTCCAGGCACCTGTACAAATGGGCTTCAGTGTAGACTTTTAATGCCTGACAAGCCTTGATGTGACAATAATCTCAATTAATTGTAACCATTGTCACATTCTACCTTCAATGATTCAATATGATCTAGCGTTTCATCGAAAACCAGGCTTTTGGTGCAATAACTTTCTCTTAAAGTCAGAGAATTGTCAGAACTAGGGTTAACTGTCTAATATCTGTACCTCAAAGAAAACCAGTGGCGTAACTTTAGAGGAAGCAGATCCCCCAGGGGGCCCAGAGAACAGGGTCTGCTTCCTCTATAAGTCTGAGAATTTGCTTCTTTTCAGCAGGGCTCCTACAAAGTCTTGCAAGAGCTGCTGAGCAGAGGAGGTGGTTTATTTTCCAGTTAATGTAGTATTAGTTCTCAGTAGTAGAACGTGTTTTCAGAAGAACACAGGGAGAGGTGCGTTTTTGAGCTTTATTGCGTTTAGCTTTTCTGCCTGTGGGACAGAGTCTGGGGCCATCTCTGCTCCTCTGGGGCGGGGACTGACACATTTGAGTTCTTTCAGTATAGGATATTGGAATGTTTGTTTTCTATCTACATTCAATGATTTAGAGGGATATTTACTAAAGTCCAATTTTTTATGGTCAGACTTAAAGGGGAAAACACAATTTTTTCAGAGAAAAAAAAAACTCACATTTTTCGTGATTTATTAAACTCCGATGGTGTTAAAAGTCCAAATTCAAAAGAACTTCTTCTCCAACCTGCTGAGATCATGTTGAGGTCAATGACATATGTCTCGTTTGCAACTTGAAGATATCCTAATCTGCGCTGGGTTTTGTACATTAATATGAAGATTTCATAGTTTTGGGGTGATAATCCAAAAAAAATTGAGTATTAGGCCGTCAAATCCAAAAACAATCACACGATTCAGATTTTTTACGATTTTATCGAGTCTTTCCCCGCACCAGATTTTTTTTGAAAAATGTATTGATACAGTAAAAAAGTGCGCAGGTGGTTTAAAAAAAATACAGGTATGGGATCCATTATCCGGAAACAAATATGTGGGAAAAGCAGGGCTGACCGGCACTCAAACAGGACAAAGAAAGTTAGTTAAAAAATATTTTAATTAATTCAAAGTTAAAAATGTATATTTGCATCTCCATCCGCCCTGATATCTAGCCTATTAGGGGTATACAAGAGGCGTTATTTCTTTAAGGATTTAGTTTTTGGTTTTTTTCATTTTCTTATTTGTACTCTGATTGGTTGTTCTTTGTATAAATGCTCATATCCTGTGGCTGACATCAGAGCCCATGACTAAGTGCCCTGAGTGGGTGCGAAATGCGTAGGGCGGATGGAGATGCAAATATACATTTTTAACTTTGCATAAATAAAAATATTTTTTAACTAACTTTGTTTTGTCCTGTGGACCTGTTTGAGTGCCGGCCGGCCCTAATTTTTCCACATATTTGTTGCCGTACTGCTCCCTAAAGCTGGGGTCTGGGGCTGGAGCACCCGGACCACATTTACTATTCGGTGAGTCATTTACAATTATTCTGGAGCGCCACCTTTCCATTTTATCCAAATAATCCAAATTTTTTAAAATGATTTCCTTTTTCTGTGTAATAATAAAACAGTAGCTTGTACTTGATCCCAACTAAGATATAATTAATCCTTATTGGAGGCAAAACCAGCCTATTGGGTTTATTTCATGTTTATATGATTTTCTAGTAGACTTCAGGTATGAAGATCCAAATCACAGAAAGATCTTTTATCCGGAAAGACCTGGGTCCCGAGCATTACATTTTATTATATTACATTGGATTTCAGGTCCAATACCTGTAGTGAAAAATTTTTGAAGTTTGAAAAACCCCCTAAGTCAGAAGTTCCAAAAAAGGGTCAATGACAAACTCATCCTTACGGGGTGACTACTTGTTTAAACACCTGCAGTCTTATGAGTTGTTTTTTGGGCTTGATTACAAAAAACCTGAAAACACTGCTCTATGTTGTTCAATCCAGATGAATTCCTGTGTGTGCATCAAAATAAAAGCCTTGTACCCCTATCTCTGTATGTTGAACTAGGAATGCATACTAATGTCTTGAACCACTGAAGAGCAACAAAAGGCCCTCCAAATAATAATTGTGCAACTGCCACATGCAGAATAAAGCGGAGCCTATTAAAAAATCTTTAATATCCACATCTAATTTAGAGCCTCATTTAATTACAAATGGAGCACAGGACATTGCAAATAACCCATGACCTACATAGCGTAATATCTGTGCCTTTATTATTCACCATGGAGTAAGTGCTTAAGCCATAATCATAATATTCCTTGGCATTCTTGAAAGCAAGTGGCAACATCCAGTGCTCCATCTGTATCTCCCAGCAATAACCTGCATAGGGTGCGGATCATCTGAATGTCTGTCTAGAAACAAAATTAAAACAGCCCTATTTGCCAAAGAGATGCCTTTGTCTAGATAATAACATGGATTACGTTTATACCATTCACTGCCACTGCATTATCTTAATCTTCCCCTGCATGGGATTTCATTGTGAGCAAAACAGTGTCGGGGGAATATAGAATTCTCCTTTGCTCGGGAGGATTAAATCCGAAGGTAATGGAAATGGAACATTTCTATTATAATTCATGTAAATTCACGAGACCTTGCAATTAGATTGAACTACATGATCCAACCCAGAAACCTTTGTAAAAATGACTTTTGTGATTATTTCTGCAGTCTAAAATTGCATTTGATTAAACACAGAGCCAACGGCAACTCTAGTTCTAGGGACAACAAATAATCTGTATGTAGGTCATTTAGGAAGTGCAATTTTGGATGAAAATAGGCAAGTGGTTTTTTTGTAACCTGTAACATGCATTTCCCCCCCATAATTCCAATGTTATTGTGCCGCCACACTTGCGCCTGGTCAAAAGGGAACGAATTGCCCGTGTGGGTTTGCAGTTAATATATGGGAATTGAGTCACTTTAAGGGGGTTATTTATCAAGCGCTGAATATCCGAAATCCAAAAAAAAAAAAATCTGAATTTTTCGGGTTTTATTAAAGGGGTGGTTCACCCTTTTAGTATGATGTGGATATTCTGAGACAATTTGCAATTTGTTTTCATTTTTTTATTATTTGTGGTTTTTGAGTTATTTAGCTTTTTTATGCAGCAGCTATTCAATTTGTATCTTAAGCAATCTGGTAACTAGGTTCCAAATTCCCCTAGCAACCATGCACTGATTTGAATAAGAGACTGGAATATGAATAGGAGAGGCCTGAATAGAAAGATGAGTAATAAAAAGTAACAATAACAATACATTTGTAGCCTTACAGAGCATTTGTTTTTTTAGATCGGGTCAGCAACGCCCATTTGAAAGCTGCAGAGAGTCAGAAGAAAAAGTCAAATAACTATAAAACAATAAAAAAATAAATAATGACCAATTGAAAAGTTGCTCAGAATAGGCCATTCTATAACATAATAAAAGTTACCTTAAAGGTGAACAAACCCTTTGGTCTGAAAAACCCGAATTCGAAAATATGGCGTCTCAAAGCTCTCGATGTCCTGTATGAGTCAATGGGGAAGGTCCCAGTGTCTGCGCTGCTGTCCCTACCGATATCCGAAGACTTTGGGGATTTTTGGCCCAAAAGTCAGAGAAGTCCGTAAAATTTGTCGTTTTTGCGGAAAAGTCCGAAAGGTCCGAAGTTTTCTGATTTTTGCCCAAACCAATTTTTTATAATGATAAATAAGGTGCATTCAGGAATTCGGAGTTACTTGGATTTTCATCTTAGAAATACTGCGTTAAATTCGGAGCTTGATAAATAACCCCCTTAGTGGGTGGCGGAAGCTCCAGGTTTCCACTACATCAAAAGGCAAGCATGGGCATTTAAATAATGGCCTTTAACACAGGCCATTATGTGTTAGCCTGTGCAGGGAGCATTTAAATAACCTTCTTTAAAGGGATACTAACACCAGAAATTAAACCTTTTTTTTAGATCTATCATAACACGCTATTTGCATGCTATTTTAATTTTGCGATAGAAGTATTTGAAGGGTAGTTTTATTAGTGTCAGTGCAGATATGGAAACTATTATCCAGAATGCTCGGGAGTTAAGTTTTTCCAGATAATGGATCTTTCCATAATTTGAATCTTCATACCTTAAGGGGCAGATTCATCAAGGGTCGAACTTAGATGTAATGGGAGTTTTTTTTGAACTCCCATAACTTTGAAATTCGAATAAAAACCGAAATTTATTTAAAAAATCTGCATGTGAATAGGCTGTATTCGATCGTTCGAATCAAAGTAATATCAAATTCGATTTGAAATATTTTCAAAAAAAACCTTAGATTTTTCAAAGTCCACCAATTGACCCCATATAGGTTCTAGGAGGTCCCCCATAGGCTAAAACAGCAAGTCAGCAGGTTTTAGATAGCAAATAGTCGGTTGAAGCTATAAGGAGACAGTACACGATAAATTTAAAATTTAAAAAAAAAATTCAAATTAAAATCGAATCTGGACTATTCCCTATTCAAAGTACACAAAAATAGCTCAAAATTTTAATTTTTTTACGTTGAATTTTCACTTCGACCCTTGATAAATCTGTCCCTTAGTTTACTAGAAAATCATTTAAAAGTCAAATAAACCCAATAGGTTGGTTTTGCCTCCAATAAGGATTAATTATATCTTAGTTCGGCTCAAGTACAATGTACTGTTTTATTATGACAGAGAAAAATGTATCTAGAATATTTGGATAAAATGGAGTCTATGGGAGACAACCTTCCTATAATTCATAGCTTTCTGGATAATGGGTTTCCAGATAATGGATCCCATACCTGTATCTATTTCACCTCCTCTATGGGAGACAACTTTCCTGTAATTTATAGCTTTCTGAATAATGGGTTTCCAGATAACAGATCACATACCTGTATCAATGTCACCTCTGTAGTAGTGGTTCAAGCTTCCCTTTGTGGTCTATGCTTTGGATAGGGCCCTCTTAACTCATAACAAGGTCACTACAACATTTAGGGGCAGATTTATCAAAGATCGAAGTGAAAATTCAAATGTAAAAAAATCGAATTTTGAGATAATTTTTGCTAATTTTTCGACTATTCGAATTTGAAAAAAAATTGAAAATTCGAAATTTATCATGTACTATCTCTTTAAAAATTCTACTTTGACCAATTGCCATCTAAAACTTGTCAAATCGCTGTTTTAGCCTATGGGGGACCTCCTAGAACCTATGTGGAGTCAATTGGTGGATTTTGAAATTTTCCGAATTTGATTGATTACTTCGATTTGTATGATTTGAGTTCGATCGAAAACGGGCCTATTAGATCGAAAACTGACCTATTTGGCCAAAAAAAACCCTTCAATTTAATTTTGGTTGGTCTTTTTGAAATCAAATTTCGAAGTTTTAAAAATTCGACCCTTGATAAATCTGCCCCTTAGAATGGCAAAACCAAGTCCACCCCAAATCGGCCAAATCAGAGACCAAAAAGTAATTTCTTCCCAAATCTGATCTTAACCTGACCTGCAACTGTTTTGGGGGAAGCCCATCCCCACAACAATAAATTTAGCCATGAATCCACATCAAATGTGATATTTAATTTCATGACAGATGGTATTTGTAATTCAGTGGAGCTTAGTTTTTTCCTTAGCAGCACAAAAATAAGGATTTCAGCAAAACCCTGATTGGAATGCATTAAAATGATAATCACTAATGGCTTTTTTAATTGTAGGTACTGGAAGAACAAGCACTTATCCCCTAAACGTTTGAGCACTGGTATCCTAATGTACACTCTCGCCTCTTCAATCTGCGAAGAAATCCACTTGTATGGCTTTTGGCCCTTTGGATGGGATCCCAACACAGGGAAAGACCTTCCGTACCATTATTATGACAAAAAGGGAACCAAATTCACCACCAAATGGCAGGAATCCCACCAGCTTCCGGCAGAGTTTAAATTGCTGTACAAAATGCACCGAGAAGGACTTACTAAGTTGACTTTATCACAATGTGCCTAAGAACAAAGAAAAAAAGAATGTGCCAATTGATAAAAGTGCCCAAAATGTAAATGTAATATTCATCGGGGGGAATAGGAACAGAAATGTACTTAATGACGTAGAATGTAGATTTTCTCATCTGTCTTTTGTAATATTTGCTGGGTTGTTTAGTTAGTGTGTAGCAATGTAAAGCTGATGAACATTCACTAAAACGACAATGAGCGAAAGATATTTCCTCTTGGGATACAGCCATGAATTTGCTTCTATTTATGTACCCCCCATAAACGTTGAAAATTATTAACATCTTGGGGCAAAAAGGATCAAATTTGAAAAGCAACTGGAATATTTACGTAATCTGAAAGCCAAACAATTATTATTGATTCAGTCGATTCAGATCGACTGAAACTCCCACAAAGTATTTGAACAATTATCAAACCAAATCCAAACTCTAATTTCACAAAACTTAAACAAAAATGCTTCATCTGTTTACAAAAAAAAAAAAATCATATCAAATCAATTTACTGTATATTCACGAATTCTGAGCTGATTTGTTGAACTATAGTCAGGACTGTAGGATTGCACAAAATTGTATAAAAATTGGAATAGTGATTTTCATTGCACAATTTTGTGTGTTTTAACGAAAAAGAATTGCAAAAGAATTATTATAACGTCAGCTTAAACCTGCCAACATTCCATAGAATGCCATAATATATTTTCAGAATTTTGTAAATTATCAAGTTTTTTCAATCCAGTGTTGGACTGGGGTACCAGGGGTCCAATCGAAATCCTTAGACCACAGACCCATTTTCCAAACTATTTCATTGTCTCCTCTTTTCATACTCTCCTCTGTCATTCCTTCCATTTTAGTTCTTTTTTCTGTCATGCAGAAATAGGTTATAACCATGGTATAGGCTACAAGTCCCAATTGTTGGGTGAGCACCCAACCATTTAGTCCACTGGCACCCTGGGCCCACCAGGAGTTTAGCTGGTCGCCCAGTCCAACACTGCGACAAACACAAAGTGGCTTGAAAATGCATTGAAAACTGAGATTTGGCATTTTCCATAAATATGTGCAAAAAAGTCACAGTGGCGATTAGTCATTATTATGTGTGATTTTTTTTTTCCATCACTGTATTATTTTTAATTAATTCAGCCAAACTGAATCTAACCTAAAGATTCAGGTGAATGTAAATGAAAACAGGTTCGTCCCTAATTACTTTTTGTTTCCTGAGTGTGAAATTTTGTTATGGTTTTCATTTTATAATCTACTAACGTTTTTCAGGCGTCAACTCGAAAAAGTGACACGATTCCAGCATCAAATCGATAAAATGGGACATGATTGGTAAATAAGCGGATTTGAGTTTGGGAGTTTGGTCGACTTTATCGAAATTTAGCTTTAAAAACTTGAATTTATTGGATTATTGAATGAAAATGCAAACAGCCCGGAACTATAGAGAATCCTGAAGGTAAAAAACATTACAATTATGAAAGGGACCATCCGACATTGACTTCTACATTATTTTGACAGTTTTAGAGTTTTTGTTTTCCTCTAAAAAAATCTGGTTTTTCCCCTTTAAAAACTTGACCAGAAACATTTTAGGTTTAATAAATAAGCCCTTTGTAGAAATTTTAAAAAAAACTTGCTTTGAGTCAATTATATCTTGGAATTATGTTTGTTGAAAAAACGGTCTCGACAAGATCCTAGAAAAATTCTGTGGTGGTAGAAATGCAATGTTTCGTTGAGATAAAAATTTAGCATATTGAGTTTCGATCAATCATAGTGTACAAATCAATCACAATGTCATGCTGATCTGCAAAATTAAAATGGCTTTATTTATTTATATTTTAGAATTTCAACCTACTTGTAACTGGCTAAAATAGGTTTGGTTAGCGTAAAGGGCAACTAAAAACATCTCCATGGTCCAGACATTTCTAGCCCCAATATGTCAATAGTTTTAAATTTGAAACATTGACCTAAGAGCATGTCTTGTTTACATTATACTTTGTTCCCATTATACTGTAGGTCCCCTTATTTTCAGTACCAAATTGCCATGCATTGAATAAACCAACCAACAAATCTTTGTGGCTGCAGCAAAGTCCCATCTACAGATTCAACAATGGGATCCAAACCTACGTAACTCGTGAAGAATAAGATAAGACTATGCAAACTATGTAATTTACAAAAATGCCTTGTATTTCTGAATTCTACAAAGTTTTTTTGTTTACATCTCATACATCGTTATTTTATTCACTTCCAGAAGTTCCTAGATGGGCATAGGGTTATATTTGGATTAATTCCATGTCTGGATGAAAAAATCTAAATCTTGGCTTTTGAAAGTCATAATTATGAATTTAAGGGGCCGATTCACTAACTTCGAGTGAAGGATTCTCCTTCGACTACAACTACGACTTCAAATCGAAGGATTTGAAGTAAAAATCGTTCGACTATTCGACCATTCGATAGTCGAAGTACTGTCTCTTTAAAAAAACTTTGACCCCCTAGTTCGCCATCTAAAAGCTACCGAAGTCAATGTTAGCCTATGGGGAAGGTCCCCATAGGCTTGGCTAACTTTTTTTGATCGAAGGATATTCCTTCGATCGTTGGATTAAAATCATTCGAATCGTTCGATTCGAAGGATTTTATCGTTCGATCGAAGGAATTATCCTTTGATCGAACTATCTGCGCTAAATCCTTCAACTTCGATATTCGAAGTCGAAGGATTTTAATTCCTAGTTGAATATCGAGCGTTAATTAACCCTCGATATTCGACCCTTAGTGAATCGGCCCCCTAAAAGTCAAAATTTCAATATATAAAAAAGCCCGAATTTTGACTTTTTGAAGTCATAATTATGAGAAAAGTAAAAAGAAATCCACTTTTAAAAATCATAATTATTTTCCAATGTCAAAAATTTAATTTTCAGATTTTTTTTTTATTTCTGTTCTTCATTTGAAAAGTTGGCAACCTTGTTTGTGGCAGAAGGTGTTCACATTTAGGGGCCTATTTAAGAAGCCTAAAATTTTTCTGATCGAGTTTTAAAGGGGTAATAATCCGAATTTTTAGAGGAAAAAAAACGTCTTTTTCAAGATTTATTATATTCCAAAGCTGCTTAAAATTCTAATCTGAAAATACTCCAGCTAAGACCTGTGAAAGTCATTAAAAAATCAGTGGCAGGTGGTCCCTTCATGATTGCTGTTTGACGCTGGTTTTCATTTGATAATCCAATGAATTTTCATCTGATAATCCGAATAATTCGAGTTTTCCGGCCGACAATTCAAAAAAGTTGCAGGTTTCAAATTGTAGCACGACTTTTCCAGACAATTTTTGAATTGTTAGTAAATTAAACCAAACCGTGGTTGGGAGTTAGGTCGAATTTTTATTATCAAAGTAATTGGGGAAAAAACTATTTTAGTGAAAGTTACTAAAGAACTATATTTTTAAAGAGGCAGTGTCACAAAAAATAGGTCTACTTTTGTAGATTGCCTAGATTGCGGTAAACATTAAAGACCCACTAGCTCCTTTTTTCTTTATTTTCCATTTGTCTAAAGGAGCAATTTTTAGACAAATTTAGAAAAAAATGTAACTAAAAAACAGGGGGAAAACTAAAACTTACTAAAAAAAAGAGGGGAAATATATCTATTACTTTATAATGCGTTTTATGCAAGCTTCACACTAGAAGCATCGCTGGAATCTGATTTGCACTGCTTTGTGTTTTGTATTTCTGTAGCACTATAGTTTATTGCTCTGAAGAGGCTTTGGCTCGTTAGATTCAGTAGGGAGACCATTAGTTAATTATGCATAATAATGTTAGCATGTTCTTTTGAGAGATAGCCGGGTCTTTTAGCTGTAATAAATTTACTTTAAAGGGATCCTGCCATCGGAAAACATGTTTTTTTCAAAACACATCAGTTAATAGTGCTATTCCAGCAGAATTCTGCACTGAAATCCATTTCTCAAAAGAGCAAACAGATTTTTTTATATTCAATTTTGAAATCTGACATTGGGCTAGATATATTGTCAATTTTCCAGCTGCCCCTGGTCATGTGACTTGTGCCTGCACTTTAGGAGAGAAGTGCTTTCTGGTAGGCTGCTGTTTTTCCTTCTCAATGTAACTGAATGTGTCTCAGTGGGACATGAGTTTTTACTATTGAGTGTTGTTCTTAGATCTACCAGGCAGCTGTTATTTTGTGTTAGGGAGCTTTTATCTGGTTACCTTCCCATTATTCTTTTGTTTGGTTGCTGGGGGGGAAGGGAGGGGGTGATATCACTCCAACTTGCAGTACAGCAGTAAAGAGTGATTGAAGTTTATCAGAGCACAAGTCACATGACTTGGGGCAGCTGGGAAATTGACAATATGTCTAGCCCCATGTCAGATTTCAAAATTGAAAATAAAAAAATCTGTTTGCTCTTTTGAGAAATGGATTTCAGTGCAGAATTCTGCTGGAGCAGCACTATTAACTGATTCATTTTGAAAAAAATGTTTTTTCCCATGACAGTATCCCTTTAACGAATATAAAAAGGGCATTAGATTTGATATGGATGATACAGTCATGAACTTTACTGAAGATATTATATAAACACAACTACAAAAATAGGAGTTTTATGGACAATACGAGCAGCTTGTTTGACTGTTGTAAAAGACTGTATCAGAACATTGTTAGGGTTGTAAGTAGTGTATTAGAACAAAAGCACATGGGAACAAGAATACTAGACTGTGAAATAATGACATATGCACATGTACAAAGATATATGTAATGAGATGAGGGAACTGAACGCCACGGAGGTAGGCAATATTGTTTATATAAATAAATATGGAATGGTTTCCTCAACCCATTTGTTTTTTTTTTACCCATCAGGTCAATGTCACAATGGGGGATTTCTCAGCAGCGATATAACATCCGTTGATGTCACAATTGGTCATGTCAAAAGTAGAAATGGGGGAAATGCTCATGATTCAGTTGGGAAATGAACTTTCTGAAATTTTGTACTGATAGTAGGATCAAGATAAATACTCCTTCGGGATAAAAAGGGCTGTGGTGTTGGAAAATATTGCCTGTGTACATAAAATGAAATATGAAATGGCAGACAGGGATAAACTGATAGACTTATTTAAGTCCACGATAGGTTGCTGTTAGGGGAAAGTTGCTTTTGACTTTTTTTCCCTTTTTATGTTCATTTTTTATTATTTAAGAGGAATTGTTTGTAATTATATAACATACATGTAATCGATTAATTTATCAGTTTTACTCAAAAATATATTGTATTTTGCTGTTGAAAAATTCATATTATGCAAAGCATGTAAAGGTTATGGTCGTCTTTGAGTGTTGACGCTATAAAACATCACTAGCTCTTTAATTCACTTGACTGGGAAGTGCTACAGGTCAGCAATGGGCAATCCATGACTGATTTATGAATATGAGACCTGCCATCTATATCAGTCATCTAAATATGTGCCATAGTCATTGACTTATTAGAGTAAAAGAATAGCTAATTCACTTGGGACATGTTAAAATTATAATCATGGGTACTTGTCATGCTAGTTACAATCCTACTCTTCCTTGACCTCCCAAAATCCTCCTATTGTGTTATAATACCCTTACAAGAAGCCAGTAGAGCAGTTTCCTTGTGCCAAGGCTGAAGGGATGTGACAGAATTGGAGGCCCGACCAGATCTAAACAGCTGAAGAGATAATTCTTCAGGTTTAGCATTAGCAGCAACCCCCCGAAATCAAACTTTATCAATTTAGGCATTCCCATGTAATGAACACAAGGCAGCATGAAAATTGAAGTGTATATAATGGTTGTTTAAAGATGAGAGGTCATTAAACCACTTTTATTAATTCTATAATTTCCCATATTTTGGAAAGTGGCAGTTTGGAAAGAGCAGTGCCTTTGAAATACCGATGGCATTAATAAACATCATACATCGTTATATCAGCATGTTAGGATATTGGTTTGAATAAGCCCTCATTTAAATATGCATGACATTCTGCATAAATAATGAGAATTAGGAGGTAGGCTTTAGTTTCCAGTTGAGTTTTTCTTAGATAAAAAAATGGGGAGAACAAAATAATCCTTCTCTACCTATTTGTATTGACACATCTGCCATATTGTTTGCCTCGGCAAAGACAGTATCACAGCTACTGGTCGTAACTGGGTGGTCCTTTTGCAGTAAGGTGACAACCCTTCCAGTAGTTCTTGGTAGGAAGATATAATAAGAAAACAATGGCAGATACAAAAGACATTATATTCTAAAGGTTGTCCAAGGGCTGATTGTGTAGGTTCTCCAACCATTCATCCAGCAGGCTGAATGGATGGAGCAAGTGCATGGCCACCTTTTTATTGTCTGAATTGGCAGGCCACCATGCATGTACCAATAATCATGCAATACTTGTTCTTTACATATGGTTATATGTAACCTAAAATCTACAGCACCCTTCATGTCAGCACCTTATATGCTACAATCTCTGGTACTTAAGGGTTCATGCACTAGTTACTCAGCTCCTTAGACAATTCAATTTAGGGACCTCCAAACTCCATGATTTGAAACTAATTATCAGTCAGTGTCCCACTAACCAACATCTACCCCCATCCCTTTTGGCCCTACAGTGGTCACATGGTCTGCTTACTTTATAAGTAAAGACTTCTCAATGCCAGTCCTTGCTCTTAGATCACCTTTCAAATGATTTTAACTTAATATATATCTTTGGCACAGAGGAATTATTATATCATAGCATGTTTTAAGTAAAATATTCTAAAGAGGTCAAGGTGGACTATTGGAAAGGAACTTGCCTGTTGCTTCTTCTGAATCCTTTGAAAGCTCATCCTTATAATCTTGAATAGTGTTCTATTCAAGAAGAATTGATATTTTTATAAAAAATCTACAGAAATACACCAAATCACTTCTTGAAACTGGACAATACTGAGCAGCTTATTCTGTGAATGTTGATTGATCGTCACTAAGTCCACCTATACAGTTATGGTATGGCCCAGCAAGGGGCCGTGTCTGCTCTGAATCATAAAGGCCACCGAATATATAATCTATTTTAAGTGAAAATGCTTCTTTAAATAACCTGTCGAGTCTAAAATATATTTCTTACATTGGAGAGCTGTTCTACATATTTATTGTAACGGTAATTTGTGAATTAAAAATGTGATGATTCACTTTCATTCTTTTGGATGACTATTTGGTTCAGTGTAATGTGCTTGCAACATCAATGTGCCAAAACACAACAATAAATGCATTCATTTTAAGTACAAAAGAAGAGTTTATTGTATTTGTAACTGATGTGTCACGAAAAAGAGAAGGTTTTGGTGCATGAAATGCAGATGGAGCACTGGGTATGTCAAATGTATGCCATGCATTTCATGGCTTTCTAACCTTTACTGGCTGATGGAGCAAAACCCACTGAAACATATGAGGAGGCATTTACTACCCCATGGACAAAAGTGCAAGAAAACTAAGAGGTGCATAAGTGTCATGTGCTTTCCCCTTCTACCTCTCAGCATGAAAATAGCTCTGCTGAACGCAGGCAATGGTGTAATAAGTGGGACCATTCTGGAACAGAGGAAGCAGTTTGCAGAGAAAAAAAACATTTTGATATTGGCCATTTTTTTGCAGAAACTGTTGTAAGTCACTGTGATATAAACAGCCACATTGTATTTTATATGGAATGATTGGAGTATCTTTTCATCACACACAATTAATGGGTTAGAAATGCTGCGAAAAGGAAACACCTTAACCATTTATACAATAACCATGTATACATGGTAGACACTTAGGGCCCCATTTATTATTGTTCAAGCTTTCAGGTGCCGAAGTTTCTCTTGCAAGAAAAGCCCTTTCTGTAAAGTTTAAGGAAATTGAGAGAGTTTTTTTTGGCTTAAAACAATTGTGCCATTGAATAAACTCACATCAGGTTGGTGTTGAGCTGAAAATATCGAGCAACTATTTATGGGGCCCTTAGAGGTAGATTTTTAAATTTTCTAATTCAATGTTTTTTTGTATTCAGTCCCCCAAAAATTTAAAAAATTTGCAATCATTATTATCATCTCCATCCTCATTATTATCATGTCCATCATTTCATGTTTCCAAAAAAACTTGACATAGATAAACTTGATTGCTTTCAACAAAACTTGATTGCAACAAAAAATCGCATTGTTCCATCAAGTTGAATGTTAAAATTATACCTTCTGTTGAACTTTATACATAGTTACATAGTTAAATTGGGTTGAAAAAAGACAAAGTCCATCAAGTTCAACCCCTCCAAATGAAAACCCAGCCCCATACACACACCCCTCCCTAGTTTCATATAGAAACTGGTCAGGTTGAAGCTGCCACGTTTTTCTTAAAAAAATGGCACAATTTTCTCGAAAAGTGGGGGAAAAAGATCTTTGATCTTAATAAATCTACACCTGCATATTCTTTTTAACTAGTATAGGTCAATCTAAAAACAACTGGACTTGCTGAGTAATCAATGAATTAATTACTCTTAATTAATTAATTTAATTGATTACTCAGCAAGTCCAGTTGTTTTTAGATTGACCTATACTAGATATACTATGACCTGGATGAATGAAAATCTTCATAGTCATATTCTTTTTAACATTTCTAGAAAGGCCTTTACTGCTGGTTTTAAAGACATTTTGGCCCAAGTCATTCAAATGTATTTCAGAAAGTTAATTTCCCTTAGCCATCATTTCAGGATAATATACCAAAAGAGCTGATATCTTCCATCTCCATGGTCATTGTTCTTTTGCTCCTAATTGTATATTTTTCTTCTCCTATCTTTAGCACCAAAATAATGTCTCAGAGGAACATCTACAGCAGAAGCAGTGACTGTGTTTATCAAGCAGATTTGCATTACAGTTGAAGCATGAAAACTAGTACATTTAATATATCAGAAAATACATCATATATTTATGTTCTAGAAACCCCCAAATATAATGTAATCTACTCCTTATGATGACTTCAAGTTCTGCTTCCTTTATAGTAATATATTTATATATTATATTCCTTTATATCTGCTTAATTCATAGTTTTCTGTTGAATCCTGCCTGCCCCGCCAGTACCATGCTGCTCTGTGTCTAGTTGCCCTCCTGCAATGCTAGCCTTTTACTCATTCTCTCCTGCTGTTTCCTCTCCAGCTGTGTTTTTCTGTCGGCCCCTGCCGGTATGTTACTTTCTTCTCCACTTCTTTGCATGTTCTGCTATGGATAACAGGTTGCTCTCTGTATAATTACATTTATATCCATAATAACAGAATTTGCTTTGCAGATCAAAGCCATTCTAGCCCTCCACTTCTTCTTTAGTTCCTCTGTTGTTAATTTTAATATTCAATATTATTTTTTATACCATACAGTGGGTACCACAGAGAACAGAATCTGGTGAATATCATACTCAAAAATATTGGAGGGAGCAATGAACACACCATTACTCTTATAAATTGAAATATCAATACAGAATTTATATATATATATACATATATATATATATATATATATATATATATATATATATATATATATGTGTATATATATATATATATATATATATATATATATATATATACACACACACACACACACACATATATATATATATATATATATATATATATTATACTCTAACTCTCTAGTAATTATTTCATTTAATACAGTACTGTAGGAACCTATAGGTTTTCTAAGCCCCTATGGCTTTAATCCCTACACTTCCTTATCTCCATAGTTGCTGGGCAGATGCCATGTATTTAGTTATGCAATTTAAATGTTTCAGTTATTGGCCTACTAGCCTATGACCACACTGTAACATAGTGTCTGGTTAGGGTGGATCTTTATCTTTGGCTTCTGGTTGTTGACCCTGCTGAATGTGTTCCAGGGAGTCCTGGTACACCAAGGCCCAGTAAAGCTGTTCTGCTCTATAGGAACCAGTATCTGGGGGAGCAGGGACCCTGTGAATGAGGCCAGCCAGTGACAGGTTAGATCCTTTCATAGAACTCTCTAGGAAAGTGAGATAGAGGGGTTAAATAGCATGAGCAGCCTGTGCTCCGACCAGGATTGCAGTAGGGAGTTGCTCTCCCCTAGGCTCTAAGTTGCTTATAGTGAAGGGACCGCAGCTGGATAGGGAATTGGGCTAAGATTTATTCTCCCTGATCATTCCAGGGATCCTGACCACGCTAGGACATTCCATCCTAGAGGTGCACCTTCCACTACCCTATTACTTCCACATGGTGCCACATCTTGCTGTCTCTGCCTAACTGTCCTGGCATGTTAACATCTAGCCATTGCTTCTGTGGATTTGTAAGTATAACCCTGTGGATCAGTTGTCTTGGACAAATAAACCTGTTTTGTTGTGTTGCTGCAAGAACCTCCTGACATCCTTTTTCTTTTATATTAACACAGTAGCCTAGGTGAGTTGTAGTGCAACTACACCATTCCTTCATAGCTTCCACATAGTGAAGGCCCTACCTTGTGTGCGTTAGAGTCAAGTGTAACCCTTGCTGGACATTGCCTATTTTTGCCCAAAATAGCATTACCGTCCATTTATTTAAAGGGGATGTAAAGGCAAAAAAATAAAATCCCATTTTTACTTTCTTTAATGAAAAAGCAATCTATCTCCAAAATACTTTAATTAAAAAATGTGTACCGTTTTTATAATAAACCTGACTGTATGTAGTGAAATTCCACCTTCGTTTTACAGCTGCATATAGGAAACACATACGGCCCCTAACTGCTCAGCAGGGAAACTGATCATACTTTCAAACAGCAGGGGGGGAGCCCCCCATCTTACTTCCCTGAGCTCAAGCAGCTTTGTTTGTTTCCCTGTAGAGCAGCCAGTGACTGTGTAGATTCGTATCCGCAGACCAAGAGCAGTCTGCATATTCTGATTATTAATTGGTCTTGCTATATCGGCTTCTATGGCAGATAGACTAAACATTGTGAGGGGTTTAGTTCTACTTTAATGCTAAAATGGCCTCTGTTCTTCAGGAAAGGTTTTATTCTAGATGTGGGAACATTGTTGGTGGGATTTGACCACAAAAGCATTGACAAGGTTGAGCACTGATTTTGGAGATCAGACCTGACACCCATTTGTCATTCTAATTCATCATTGACCCTGTGAAGGTCAGTCAAGCTCTTCTTATACAATCTCAGCAAATCTACAGTATTTTCTATGACCCTTTCCTAGGATCATCATGCCTTTCCCTAACTGTTGTCACCAAGTATAAAGACCAGAATTGTCAAACAAGTCACTGTATGATGTTGTGATAAGGCTTGATGGAAAACTTGTAAAATAACCCCAGATAATTGTTCAACCTCCACCAGGCCCAAAACTTTCTACTGGCATCGACCAAACCAAAAATGGTACCAATGTAGAGTGTCACAATAGAAACCTAGAATCCAATGTCACCCACAAATGAGAGTGATAGTAATGCACACTTGAACTGAAGTTGTCAATAGATCATATCCTTTACTTCAACAATAAAAATTATCCTGTGTCTTTAAAATGTGTTTTATATAATTTTTGCATTTCAATTGGTCTTATTTTAGCTGCACATGTTACTATGAATAATATTTTTTACCCTTCCTACATTTGCTTATTTAAATCCTGCAAACGAGACTGGTCCGTCATACTGCCAGATGGTGAAAGTCATTTCTTCACTCTGGGCTAAAAAATTCCAGTGTCCTCTGTCCAATGGGGTTGACTTTTACTGGTCAATGTTTGGCTTCATTCTGGATGTGTGTGACTTCTTCTATAAAAAAAAAAAAACACACAAGCTCCGAGTGAATGGGTATTGTTTTAAAAAAGGGTGTTCAGATACTTTTGGTCGTGGGAAGGTTGATTTATTAATTTTCCAATACAAGAGAAAAGCAATTAAAAGCGATCACTTTTTCATGATCACAATTCTAAGCCAATCTCAATTTTTTTTAAATTTCATTTTCTAGAATCACGGGAAAAAACACTATCTCAAATTGTAATAAGTTTTTGTTTTTAAATTCTCATTCTAAAATTCTACATTATTTCCAGTTTACAAAAAAAATGGAAGAAGAAAGTAAAAAAGAAAAAACATTTGAATTTGCAGTTTACTAAGGATAAAGATAACAGTTCACATCTCTCTCCCCACTTCTCTGCATGTGAATGGGCTGACAATATTTACTAATGCATTGCAGCTAACTGGCAGAAAAGAGCTGACAGATTGATTGCTGGGCAGAAGATCTGTGGGCTTTGAGGATACAAATCACTTTAATATGTTCGTGCAATATTTAAAGGACCGGTATGACCTTATGATGCAGCCTGTGATAACGCACATTATTATTTGGGGAGATGTGGGGATTTAATGATGTGATTTGTATCGGCAAATGAAAACGACACTTGCATGTGCATTTCACACGGGTACAATCTTTTGTAATGAAACACTAAATCACAACATGCCACTATTTCCATACATCCAAGGCTAATTAAATTGTTTTCACACACTTCGGTCTATGTGGTTGACGTCTGTTAAAGGGAAAGTGCAATCCTATGTGCAAGGTTGAGAAATATAGGGGGAGGGGCAGAAAAAGATAGGGGGGGATAACTGGGGGTAGGGATGCTTTGAAATGCGCCCTGTGTATAGCTTGCAAAGGAGCTAATGGGATATTACATAAAAACAATGTTTTTGGATCAGCACCTAAAGCAAACGGAGAGAGTAAAAAACAAACAAAAACAGAAAATATGGTGTAGTATTTCTGATTTTTTTGAGACACCCAGTGTTTGGAAAGATGAAGTGGATTTCTGTATAAGCTTTTCTCTAAATTAATCCTTCCTCAAGTGTCACATACATTTAGCTTTTATGGTTTCCAAAAGGGCACCTTCACCTTCACCAACTTTGGCTAAATTGCCTACTTACAAGATAGCAGTAGGGTTATCACATATGGTACTCGTATATCCTTCGCTTTTCCCCAAACGGTACAGTATTCAGTATCCTCCCCCGATCAATATTCAGGCTCCAAAACAGGGGAATAAACAGATTATAGTGTAATATCGTTTTATTAATAAATTGTTCAAAAGTTAAAATACTTACTCACATGTTACATGAGTTAAAAATCATGTATAAGCGTAAGTCTTTTTTGCAGGTTCCGTGCGATGTTTGAAAAGGGAGAAGAAGTTTGCCGGGGTCTCCTTTCCCTCGTGGTGTTCTGCCTGACGCTTATGTCACGTCCACCTAACGCGTTTCACCAATAGGCTTCTTCAGAGGCATGACGTGTTTCCCCTGCGGCTCTCTTAAAACTGTTGCGCCTGTGCGGTTACTAAGGATACCGTTCCGGATCTTTCTGCCTTGCGTTCCATCTCTTTAGGCGCTGATCCAAAAACATTGTATATTTTATGTAATATTCTTCTATGCAGCTGAGAGACTGAAAAGGAGCGGCAGGAGAGAATCTCTCTAAAGGATAACATTGTTCCTAAGTATTGTTGTAATTTAAAGGAGCTAATGGGAATCCAGCTATGCATCTGCCCCAAGTCACTAAGATCTAAGGGGCATGTTTACTAACATTGGAGATAAATATCTGGAGAGATTTTTGGAGATGTTGCCCATGGCAACCAATCAGCAATTAGATTTAAACAGCCACAGGCAAGTTAGAAAACAAAAGCAAAGATCTGATTGGTTGCTATGGGCAACATCTCCAGAAATCTCTCCAGATATTTATCTCCAATGTTAGTAAACATGCCCCTTGGTATCCTGGGAACTGAAGACCTTCTTTCTCTCCATCCTATGAACATTCCCACCTGTTCCTCTACCCACAATGTCCTCAACTTGTACAAGCGGAATTTGTTTTCTTGATTTCACCCTGAATATCTGTCCATGGTGTCTAAAACTCCATTCTGTGCCTTTGTTGCCATTTTATAACAGTGCTGTAAATCCATTCAACCCTTAGTCTGAAGCACCCAGATGCTCATCCCTCATCAGAATTAGGGACCTATTGTGTTTTGGTGAGAGCTTGGTCTTTCCCACAACTGCTGATGATGTGCTTTATGGTTGGGCGATTAAACTCACTGTTCATTGTTATTTTAGAGGTTATTGTCTGCAAGCTGATGGAACTATTGGGAATAATGAGAGCCATTACTGAAGCAGCCCATTGCACTGAGACTTCTCTTCAGCTGTGATGTTCAGTTTTTGGCTGAACTACGTTTTCCATAATGCCATGGATGTGTCTTGCCCACATAGAACTCAAAGTGAGAGGTGCATGCACAATTAGCCAACAAGGAGCACAAGGTTAGTGGTAAACACAAAATTCTAAATCAAAGGTGCACCTTGCAAGGTGAGTGGCACAAACAGAATGAGTAACCATACAGTAGATGTACTTTGCACACAGAGAGGGAAGGTGAGTGGAGAGTTGTTTACAAATGCAAGTACAGTTGTGCAGCCGCTAACTTCCCACTCAGTAAAGTGCGCAAAAAAATCCTCTTCATTAAAGATAAAATTAACATGTGCTCCTTACACTTGCGTTTAGTTGTGCTTGATGCCGCTGCCTCCCTCTTGTTCAAATTGAACACAGTGCCTATTGATTAGAATCCTGCGCAGAACCAATTTTTGAGACCTGAACAAAATCCGAACTGCCTTATCCGCAACCAGATCCACAAACCGCAGGCCACCATTAAACAGGAGTGCTGTTGCTGCAAATAGGGTTGCCAGCTTTTCTGGAAAAAAAGTACCAGCCTTCCTATATTTTTATGGGTTTTCCCTATAAATAACATTGGCATCAAGCATCAAGCAACCCTAGGAAGTTTAGGCCATGGCAGTCACAGCAGAAGACAGCCTGCAAAGTTGGCCCAACTAAAAGTCAGGACTCCTGACTCTCCTTCCTTAAAAGATTCACTACAGGTGGGAGGCAGACTCCAGAAGTTTGCCTCAGTTTGGGAGAATCCTTATCGTATTCCTGGATAATCAAAACCATTTCATTAGGACACAAGATATATTTCAACAAATTCCCACAGTTGTCAAGGCCTTTGGAATATCCAGGAACAGAAGCTGCACATCAATGTACTGGAGATACGGCCATACTCAATGCACTTCTTCATTGGTCAACAGCATTTAAAACATCTCATATTCGCATACAGTCCGACAACAGTACGGCAGTGGCCTACCTCAACAATCAGGGAGGCACAAGTGCAGCAATGAAAGAGATTTCCAAGATAATCAGCTGGGCAGAGGAACACTCTACCAATCTCACAGCCATTTACATCCCCGACATTCAGAACTGGCAGGCGGACTGTATCAGCCACCACACAATCGAACCAGGAGAGTGGAAGCTCAAAGCTTCAGTGTTTCATTTGCTCACAGAACGATGGGGCAGCCCTTGAGTGGATGTCATGGCATCCAGACACAACAACCAGCTACCAAGATTCTTCTCCAGGATCAGGGACCCAATGGCAGAGGCTGTCGACGCATTAGCTATTCCTTGGCGCTTCAAGATGGCCTTATGCCTTCCCACCATTACCAATCCTGCAAGGTATACTTACAAAGATCAAACAGGTGCTAACAATCCTCATAGCCCCAGCTTGGCCAGCACGCCCTTGGTTTGCAGATGTGATGGCGATGCTAGCAGACCATCCTTTTCAACTACCTCTACTTCCGGACCTACTCACACAAGGTCCTTCTTGGTACCCGGAAGTCCACAGACAGCGATTTATGTTGAATCCCGTATCTGGGGTTTCACCTCAGGTAATTCAAACTCTGCTAGCAGCAAGGAGTCCCTCCATATGCAAAACATACCATCGTATCTGGCGAATATTTTTTTCATGGTGTCGAATACAAAACCTGCAATGGAATAGCTGTCAGGCTCCACATATTCTACAATTTTTACAGGCAGGCTTTGAGTTAAAACTAAGTGTCACTTCCCTCAGAGTACAAACATCAGCATTAGCGGCTCTTTTTCAAATACAGTGCGCATTACTACCAGAAGTTCTCAACATAGTTCTAGAAGCCATGCAAGCTCCACTGTTCGCACCTCTCGATTCAGCGGATTTAAAATTTCTCTCTCAAGACTGTTTTCCTTGTAGCCATGGCTTCAGCAAGGAGAATGTCAGAGTTGGCAGCTCTGTACCTCCACAGATTGCACAGATTTAACAGCTTCTCTGTACTTGACAGTCTTACAGCTACACGTGCTGGCTCTATTCAGCTCTCTGGGAGACCCTGTACATTTGGCTCCAAAGTCAGGCACATCCTCTCTCCCAAGGATGCCCAGCCAATTGGATCACTCTCCAGCCTGTAACTGGGCTGGATGATGTCACAGACAGAAAAACAGGGGAAGGATTCCTCTTGTCCCCTACATTAGGTTGAAAAAAGACACAGGTCCATCAAGTTCAACCTTTAAACTCTATTTTTACCTGCCTGACTGCTAGTTGATCCAGAGGACAACTAGCTGTCCTCTGGCTGTCACATTAAAAAATTCAGATTTCCTAAGTACATAAGGCAGTTATTTATTCTGGTTGAGCTATGCTTTCTTATCTCTCCTACTCTCATTGTTAAATTGGCTACAGGCTTTACCAGGCAGCAGTGCGGCCTTTCACATAAAGGGTAATTCTTTCTTCTTTGTCTTGGGGGACACTGGCTCTTAAGGTGACCATACACAGGGAGATGTCACCAAACACCCCGATATGCCCACATTTGACTTTGACTATTTGCCAACCAAAACCTGCCTAATTGCGGTTTTAGCCTATGGGGGACCTCCTAGAACAAATTTGGAGTCATTTGGTGAACTTTTTTTTTGGAAAAAGTTCAAATCGAATTCAATCAAACGCGATCTGAATTCGATTTGAATTATCAAATGCAACCTATTCACACGAAGTAAAAAAAAACGATTTTTTCAAATACATTTGGGTTGGTCTTTTTTTATTCGAATTTCGAGTTGATGGGAGTTTAAAATAACTCCCATCAACTCGAAATTCGACCCTTTATAAATCTGCCCCTAAAAGTTACCTTAAGGGTCAGGGCACACAGGCAATTTCAGGGAGATTAGTTGCCCAGCGACAAATCTCCTCTTCTTCCGGGCGACTAATCTCCCCGAACTGCCTCCCCTGCCTTCCCGCCGGCTGTGGGATGGCACTCGGTGTGATTCGTTTTCCGAAGTTGCCTTACGAGGAAACTTCGGGCGCCTTGGAAAAAGAAGCGCTCTGAGTGCCATCCCACCAGCGATTTACATTCTAGCTGGTGGAAGGCAGTTTGGGGAGATTAGTCGCCCCCAAAGAAGAGGCGATTTGTCACTGGGCAAAATTATAAAACGTATGCAAAGATAACATTATGATAGATGTAAAAAAAAAAGGTTATTTTCTGGTGTTAGTATCTCTTTAAGGTGAGAGAAAAGAGGAGAGAGGGCACATGAGAAGACACACGGATACATTATGCTGCACTGGAGATCTCATTGGCTTGTCAAGCCCAGAGCTGGATGGAGCTGATAAGAGAGAGAAATGCCGGATGCTTTTGAAGCTGGATTGCTTAGGGAACATTGGATCTAAATGGCTCATTGACTAATCTACCCTGTCCATGAATTTAAGATTGTAGTGAAGCTTTGGGAAGCAGGCAAAACACACATTGCAGGCCCCTGTTATTTATATAATATATGGTTGTCCAATATAGATTTTTTGGAATTTATTAAACCCCGAAGCTGCAAAAAAGTCTAAATCCAAAAATCTGGCATCTCAGACCTACCAAGGTCAATGGGAGAGGTCCCTATCCTATTTGAAAGTTTCTGTGGTCTGCACTGGAATTACCCTTAATTCGGGCAAAAATCTGAAAAATTTGGGTTTTCAGGGAAAAAGCATGAAAAAAATTCTGGAAAAAACTTGCAATTACAGTTTCGATTAATAATCGTCGCCAGTGTTATCCACTTCGCCAGTGTCAGACTGGCCCATCGGGATACCAAGAAAACTCCCGGTGCTGCTAAACATTTGGCCTATTTCATGGCCATTTCCTATTTCTTTGAGAACAAGAGGCTAAATAGATGGAAAAATAGATTATAGTATGTAAAGAATAGAGACTAGGAGAATAGAGGTTGAGTGAGGTGAAGAATAATAGTAGTACTGAGAGTGGGCCCCTTGTCTATGGTTCTTTGGTGGGCCCCTGGTCTAAGGTTTTGAGGTGGGCCCCTGGTGTCCCAGTCTGACACTGCACTTAGCCCTTTAGTTAATCTGTCCCTAAGAATTTCTGTTTATTAAATTGGAAATTCAGCTTCGCTACTGTAGAGAGCACAAAAGTGCGGCCCCCCGTTGACCCACTCCAACTCTAAGGGGCAGATTTATCAAGGGTCGAAGTTAGGCAGTGAGGCAACTTCGGTAACTATAGAAAACTCATTGCCACGTGTGCATTAGCGCAGGCGACTTTTCATTGCAACCTATGGGGAAAACCGCTGAGGCAGTTCGGGGAGATAGTCGCTCAAAAGACGAGGCGATTAGTCGCCAGGCGACAAAATCTCCCCGAATCTCCTCATGTGGCCTTACCCTAAAAGTTAGTAGATCTTTTAAAAGCTCTATAGAATTGATTCCATTTTCTCCAAAAGCATCAAATATTTTAACTTTTGAGTGTTTTTTAATGTGTAGTACAAAATGTATTTCTATGCCTAAACACAGTGGAAGGCAGAATGCAATCCTCCCATTTTAACACTTGTGTGAAATTACTTTTTTACATTCTTCTCCCCAGAAAAATGCCAAAATAAATATTGTTTATTATAATATAACACTATGGGGCAGATTTACTAAGGTTCGACTGAATTTTCGAAGTTAAAAAAGTTCGAATTTTGAAGTCATTTTTTGGATACGTCGACCATCGAATAGGCTACTACGACTTCGACTTCAACTTCTAATTCGATTCGAAGTAAAATCGTTTGAATATTTGACAATCGAAGTACTGTCTCTTTATAAAAAACTTTGACTTCAATACTTCGCTAAATTAAACCTGCTGAAGTACTATGTTAGCCTATGGGGAACTTCTAGACCATTTTTCTAAGTCTTTACACATCGAACTAAAATAGTTAGTTCAATTCGAACAATTTAATCATTCGATATTTGAAGTCAAAGTATTTCAATTCGAGGGTCGAATTTCGAAGGATTTATCACTTTGAAAATTGACCCTTGATAAATCTGCCCCCATGTTAAGTATTGATCCAATAAGTTGTCAAGCACAGGTATGGGACTTATCATCTGCAATGCTTGGGGCCTGTGTGTCTGGTTACTTTAATTAAGTGGGGAAAAAATGGAAAAATGGTAAAAATAAATACATATTAGCGATGGGCGAATTTGCGAATTTCCTGCGAAATTCACAAAACGGCGAAAACTTTGTCTCGTTTTTGATGCCGGCGTCCGCTTAAAATATTGATGGTAGCCACATACAGGGCCGCCATCAGGGGGGGGGACAGGAAGGACAAGTGTCCCGGGCCTGGGCATGAAGGGGGGCCCAGCAGTGCTGCAGTTTTGAAAGAGCCGGGCCCCCCTTACAAGCGCCCGAGCAGTGCGGCCATTTCGCAAGTCCCGAATGCGGAAGTGCCGAAAAGCCGAACAGCCAAAGGACCCGAAGCCACAAAAACAGCTGAAGTCTCGAAGTGGTGAAAAGACCCGAAGTCACGAAAGGAGGTGAAGTTGAAGTCCTGAAGCCTTGAGTTCAATTCTACTGAACACCAGTTTGTGGTTTTTTTTAATCCCCTGGCCACCAATGTATCATTTTAATATTCTATAGGCCCCTGCCACCTATGTTTTTTTTTTTAAAAAATGTTGGGGCTCCAACTTTTTGTAACTTGTAAGGGGGGCCCAAGCTCCAATGTTTTTTTAAAAAATATTCTTTGAGGCCCCAATTGTTTTTAACTTGTAAGGGGGGCCCTGGCAACAATGATTTTTTAAAAACTTTTATGGGGGGCCCTGGCTGCAATGTTTTTTTTTTAACTTATAAGGGGGTCCTGATCATCAATAGCTTTTTATAACTTGTGAGGGGGGGTTACTTTTTTAGCGCTGATGTCTGTGTGGTCTTTTAACTCTGATGTGGAGTGGGCAGGATATGGGGTGGGGCTTGGGTGCTAGTGTGGGGGGGCCCCAAAAATGTTGTTGTATGGGGCCCTGTGATTTCTAATGGCGGCCCTGGCCACATATTTTGAAGTTTTCTCAATAACAGGTTGCCCAATAACATGTTATATCTACATTACTTGACGTGTTCATAGGTTTCCTTTATTTGCAGAGATACTGTTTATATTGGTTAAAAGCTAACCACCCAGTGTGACTGACACTAAAGGGCAGATTTATCAGGGGTCGACTTTGTAATTTGAAAGTGTGTTTTTTTTGCCGAATAGGCCTGTTTTCGATCGAATAGGTCCATTTTTGATTGAATTAAATTCGTACAAATTGAGTTAATAGCGCATACGATTCAACGTTTTTTTTAAAAAAAAATATTTCTTTTCTAAGTCCACCAATTAATTCCAAATAGGTTCTAGGCGGTCCCCCATAGGCTAAAACGGCAATTCGGCAGGTTTTAGATGGTGAATATTTGAAGTTGAATGTTTAAAGAGACAGCACATGATAAATTTCGGTATTCAACTTTCGAATTTTTTTCATATTCAATTCGAATTTTGACTGTTCCCTAGTTGAAGTACACTAAAATGTCCTCAAAATTTGAATTTTCACTTCGACCCTTGATAAATCCACAGACTTCTCCCTATCTTCATATAGAAAAGAGGCATGCAAACACTATAATAAACATTATAATAAAACAGCCTGAGTCCCTGGTCTTCTGCCGGGGGGACATTCCTTTTACTGTTTTGCCTATGGCAGCAATTTGCTAAAGGAGAAGCTTCTTCTTTCCAACCCGTCCGTTTCCTTCCACCGCATTGTTTCACTCAATGTACTGTCTGCCACACTCCCAGCATCTCTGTGCATTTACTTATAGGAACATGGTGCATTATGGGTTCTATCTGCACCTCTCACCTCTGGGATTAAGAGTAACTGCCTGGTTGTACTCATGAGCATTCTGAGTTGTGTTTTACTCCATTTGCATTTCAGCACGTTGTTTAAACACAGCATGTTGCATTCTCTTGCCCAATGTCGGACTGGACTGGTGGGACACTGGGAAAAAACCCAGTGGGCCCCCACCCTCATGGGCCATCGCCGGTCCAGACCTGCTCCTCTCAGTTGCCCCATAAATAAATTAATTAACCCGTGGGTAGTGTTTGCGAATGCGTGCCGTGTTCGTGCATGCGCACAAATCGCACCGTAAGTACATGCCAGGGAATCAGAGGTCTGGAGGGGGCCCCCAGGGACTGCAAGGTGGGCCCTTTATTTGTAGCCCCTGTGGGCCCCCAAGGCTCCAGTCCGACCCTGCTCTTGCCCTTGAACCATGTTCAGCTATACATAGTAACATAGTAAGGTTGTAAAAAGACACGTCCATCGAGTTCAACCTTTTTTTTTTTTTATTAACTACCTATCTGCCAGTTGATCCAGAGGAAGGCAAAAAAACCCATCTGAAGCCTCTCCAATTTGCCTTAGAGGGGGAAAACTTCCTTCCTGACTCCAAAATGGCAATCGGACTAGTCCCTGGATCAACTTGTACTATGAGCTATCTCCCTTATCCCTGTATTCCCTCACTTGCTAAACACCATCCAACCCCTTCTTATACCTATCTAATGTATCAGCCTGTACCCCTGATTCCACATCAGGACAATTCCACATCTTCACAGCTCTCACTGTAACAAACCCCTTCCCAATATTTAGCTGGGACCTCTTTTCTTCTAATCGGAATGGGTGACCTTGTGTCAGCTGGAAAGACCTACTGGTAAATAAATCATTAGAGAGATTATTATATGATCCCCTTATATATTTATACATAGTTATCATATCACCCCTTAAGCGCCTCTTCTCCAGCGTGAACATCCCCAATTTGGCCAGTCTTTCCTCATAGCTAAGATTTTCCCTTTACCAGCTTAGTTGCCCTTCTCTGTACCCTCTCTAATACAATAATGTCCTGTTTGAGTGATGGAGACCAAAACTGTACGGCATATTCTAGATGGGGCCTTACAAGTGCTCTATACAGTGGAAGAATGACCCCCTCCTCCCTTGACTCTATGCCCCATTTAATACAGCTCAAGACCGTATTTGCCCTTGATGCTGCTGACTGGCATTGCTTGCTACAGACAAGTTTATTATCTACAAGGACTCCAAGGTCCTTTTCCATAATGGATTTGCCTAGTGCAGTCCCATTAAGGGTATAAGTGGATATTTTTACATCCCAGGTGCATGACTTTACATTTATCAACATTGAATCTCATTTGCCACTTAGCTGCCCAGATTGCCAGTTTGTCAAGATCATGTTGCAAGTGCCACATCCTGGATGGAATTAATTGGGCTGATAGTTTTGTGTTATCTGCAAACACTGATACATTACTTACAATACCCTCCCCTAAGTCATTAATGAACAAGTTAAATAAAAGTGGACCCAATACTGAGCCACTAAGAACCTTACTCCAAGTAGAGAATGTCCCATTAACAACCACCCTCTGTACCCGATCCTGTAGCCAGTTTCCTATCCATGTGCAAACTACTTCATGAAGCCCAACAGACCTTAGTTTAGAAAGCAGTCGTTTGTGGGGCACAGTATCAAACGCTTTGGCAAAATCCAAATAGATCACATCTACTGCCCCCACTGTCCAGAATCTTACTTACCTCATCATAAAATGCAATCAAATTCGTCTGACATGACCTATCCTTCATAAAGCCATGCTGATTGTTGCTCATAATGCCATTCATTAGGACAAAATTTTGAATGTGATCCCTTAACAAGCCTTCAAATAATTTGCCCACCACAGATGTCAAGCTTACTGGCCTATAATTGCCAGGCTGAGATCGTAATCCCTTTTTAAATATTGGAATAACATCATCTTTTCTCCAATCCATAGGCACCATACCAGATGACAGTGAATCTGAGAAAATCAGAAATAAGGGCTGATCTAAAACTGAACTAAGCTCTCTTAGAACCCGGGGGTGTATGCCATCAGGCCCTGGAGCCTTGTTTACATTAATTTGTATTAAAGCTTTTTGAATCATATCCTGAGTCAGCCACTGACTAGATTGAGCTGAACCATTCGTGCAGTTATTAAGTGAGCCTGTGAACCCAGACTCCTCTATTGTATACACTGAAGAAAAGAACTGATTTAACACATTTGCCTTATCTGTATCTGTTACAACCATACTGGTACCATTATTTAATGGAGCAACACTCTCAACCTGCATCTTTTTACTATTAATATATTTAAAAAACTTTTTAGGGTTAGTTTTCACCTCCACCGCAATTAACTCTTCATTTCTTTTCTTAGCCTTCCGGATTGCTGATTTACAACATTTATTACAGTGTTTATATTCATTAAATGCAGCTTCTGTCCCTACAGATTTGTGGCTATGGAACAGAGTGTTGTGTTTGGGCGGAAATGCACTTAGTTACATAAAAAAGCAGTTAAATGAGATTTATGCGTTTATTCATGTTAAACATGCGTTTAAAAAAACGCAGAAAAAACTCAGTTGTGTAAGGACGCTTAGTTTGCTGTTTTAGCAATCGGGTTGCTAGGATCAGAATTACCCTAGCAACCATGCATTGATTTGAATAAGAGACTGGAATATGAAGAGGAGGATAGAAAGATGAGTAATAAAAAGTAGCAATGACAATACACTTGTAGCTTTACAGAGCATTTGTTTCTTACATGGGGGTCAGTGACCCCCATTTGAAAGCTGGGAAGAGTCAGAAAAAAAAGTAAATCATTCAAAAAAACAATAAAAATAAATAATGAAGACCAATTGTAAAGTTGTTTAAAATTGGCCATTCTATAGCATATTAAAAGTTAACTTATAGTGAACCGCCCTTTAAGGATATATAAATTCAGGTTTTTCTACTCTGCTCTCTCTCTCTTTATTTGTATGTACAGTAGCTCCTATTTTAAAATATAAGGATATTAGAAGTCACTAAGGAGTTCTATGAGCATGTAAAAACATAAGCCCACAGGCTGCTTTATACAGGGACATACCCCCCAACATGTTCGAAATAAAACGAGGGACACAAAAAGTTGCCGTGCGTAACGCGCAAAATATTTGACCACGCCCATTTTGTGGCCTGATTACCATGTTCATTTTACAAAATATGGCAGGTTATGACAGTTTGAACATATTTCTGTGGTTTTTTTCCCCAGTTATTACAGTTTTGTTAATGAAGGTGAATTGCCCTTTAAGCTGTGAGTCTAACATTTCCCTTAGCTAAATTGTTACAATTACTTCTTTGCTTATCTCAAAATTGTTACAAAGTATCAGTTGCACCTGTTAGCTGTTCTGTGATCTCTGCCAAAATCCAATTAAGTTAGAAACTTTGTTTCTTTTTCTGACTTTTTCACATTTCACAGCGCTGGGTAAAATAAATATATAGGCACAAACAGCCCATAGTAGATCCCCTTGAATGACTTGAATCCCATTCTATATAGAGTTTCTTACAGGACTGTCCGGCCAACAAGGGACTCATCGTTGAATTGGAGGTGATGAACTTTATTTCCATACGACCTGCTAGGATGACTCTCGTGTCCATGGAAGCAACCTCATTAGTCTCTTGGATCTCTTAGAGGAGTTAAAAATTAACAATGTGGAAGGGGTGGAGTGCTAGCACTCTGGGTTGAAAGAAAAGGGCACAAATGCCTAAATGGAAGCAGAGAAGAACAGAGGGAGCGTTTAAAACTGTTTGATAGGCACGGCTGTTGCATAGGGCCCCTGTGAAAATACCCATTTCCCAACTTTAAACCATCTTTAGGGATAATTCACATTTATTTTTTATTACTGGGGGACTATACCAATATCCCACCAACCTGCTGAAGCCATTCTGTATAGTTTAATAAAGGGCAAGTATCCCATGATGCACTTTCATTGCTGTGCTCTACCATCTTAATGTTGGCCTATGATGCAGTAAGAAAGGACAAACTTCATTATCACCTTCCACAGGATTCTTATTGCTCCAGAATCCCATTACATAAAGCTACAAAAGGCCTTGGCCTATCAGGTCAAGAGCATACTATGATATGATTGGTTGGCCTTGACCATGAACTCATCATAGCAGGGGTTTGAAAGCCAGAGATGGGTTTTCTTATATCCCTACGTAACTTCTGTTTGCTACCATATGTATCTCATGAAATACTGGTAGAAGCACCTTGATTTTCTAGATTAGATTTGCGTGTCCATCATCTAATAAAATAGTTGTTTAAGGAAACAGGGCTTTTTTGTAATAAGGTCAATAGATGCCCAAATCTCATCCCCCCATTGCTATTGCTTGTTTGACAATTGATTACTTACTTACCCTTTAATGGTCAAGTGAATGATGTCCATGAACGTCTTTCTGCACAGAGGCTTTTAGGTTCCTGCTGAAAATGAACTAAATGGTATTTCAGCACATTTATTAGCACCCACAGTAGCTCCCACACATCACTATCCATGAAAGACTGTTCCATGACCCTATAAGTGCCCACAAACTGATTTATTTCCTTTTATTTAATATCTCTGCCTGGGGTGGGAGGTTGGAGGTTATTGGGAAAACCAGTATATCATCATGAGCACTCTATTTTTCTGACAATGTTTAAATGGTTTCTGAAGAATGACCCAATTCTACAGCCAAAGTGTCTAATCTGCTATGGACTGGTAAGATCTAGACCTTCCAACTGGAGCCACATGGACTGGGTTTGGCCCACAAAAAAATGTTTTTGTCCTGGTGAAGGGCTCCTGAGTCTTTTTTGGATGGCACAATTTTTATGCAATTGCATGAGAACCGGATGTCTATACAGAACATTTAGCCAGAGGCCTGCAACTTGGGGCTTCATTTGAACAGCCAAATGGGAGTCAAAGAGATCAACAAAAGATGCAGGTTCCACAGGGATCCTAACACTGACAACCGTCAGCTTTTCCGTGGTCAGAAATAGCTACTGTTTGCAGACAGCAGACCAGGTCTGGAGTGGGAGTTAAAATAGGCCCTCACATTCCAAATACTCAGAGACCCAAATAGTCCTCCACCAGCCCAATAAATAGTGACTTTCTGTGAGACCTTAGAGCAGCCCTTCTGACATTTGCCAGAACCCAGAGATTGGGTTAGCAGATTCGCATTTCCATAAACCTCCATTGTAGCAGACTTTTACACAACGATTTTATCCCATAGAAACATGAAATAAGAATGCTCAACCCATGCTGGCAGGGTGAGGCTCCCCAACTCAACTTCAACCCATAACGCTCCTGCCAGCCGGAGGTTATGGGAAATGTTAGAAGTTATCTCCAAAAGCTGAAAGGTCACAGATTAGACAACTCTTATTTCTCTTATCTTCTTATATTGGTGACCCTAGTCTTCCACCATTGCCCTGCCTCCTTATTCTTCATTCCTGGTCCAGTATAATACATAGTTCCCCTTTCAGTTGGTATTGCAGCTTATTAATGGCGTGTCTCTGTTAGTGTTGGGCAAATAAATTGTTGTGCGTCAAAATTATTCAGAAGCCCACTGACTTTAATCCATTTCGACCAAATTGTCGCACGTATAAAAATTGTCGCTCTCTTCAAATTTGATGTGTGACAAAATTATGTTGACGCCCATTGACTTCGATGCATTTCAAAAAATGCAAATCCGCTGCATAAAAAAGAAATTGTCGTTCTCTTCAAAATTGACGTATGTTAAAGTTATTTTGACACCCATTGATTTTTTACCAATTTGCCCATAACTTGTCTCTGTTTATATGCACTGACATTTCCCATTACAGCTCTATTTTTCCTACTGGCCAAATAGAATTACTTTGTCACACTCCCAAAGATACTACAGCCAACAGCACAGAGTCTTTCCTTTGCTAAAGGCACAGTTCTAGGGCAGAGGAACTCATCTTTAAATGGACTGGAAAACATCCCGTTCCTCATCACTTAACCCTTGACATCAGACATGACTCAAATGTATGACATCAAAGGGTTTGAAAATCTCCCATTTAGGTGTCTGCACTTTATTCGTCATTTTATCTGTCTATACATTTGATCTGTCTTTCCCTCCATCTATCTGCTATAACGAATGTACATATAAATTACATATAAAACTGAGAATTACCAATATGGGTAAAACCTGATATAGTTAATACCTAATACTTCTATTATTACAGACTTACAATGGATAGCAGTGCTGGGGTTGATAGATAACATATTTTATAATCATAAATATGTTGTATGGAGGATACTGAGAAACATACAGGGACATATTAGTCTTAAAGGGGACATAAACCCCAAAATTGTACCTGGTCCAATAAAAATAAATGTCATTCTAAGCAACTTTCGCATATCATTCATTTACAGTTGTTTTTAAAGGTACAGGTATGGGATCTGTTATCCAGAAACCCATTATCCAGAAAGATCCGAATTACGGTATAGTCATCTCCAATAGATTCCATTTTATCCAACTAATTTACAAAAACCCTTTTTCTCTGTAATAATAAAACAGTAGCTTGTACTTGATCCCAACTAAGATATAATTAATCCTTATTGGAAGCAAAACCAGCCTATTGGGTTTATTTAATGTTTACATGATTTTCTAGTAGACTTAAGGTGTGAAGATCTAAAATATGGAAAGATCCGTTATCCAGAAAACCAAAGGTCATGAGCATTCTGGATAACAGGCCCCATACCTGTATTTGTGAATGTAATTTGTGAATGAAAACAGTATTTTCGATCTCTTTTTGCACTGCTGGTTCTGTCTCTTGAAACATTGGGGCAAATTCACTAAGATGTGAAGTTGCGCCAGGCGCAACTTCGCCGCACTTCGCCAGGCGTAGTTTCGCCAGCGCTCCGCAAATTCACTAAAATCCAAAGTTGTGCACAGGGGTAGCGTAAGGTTGCGAAGTTGCGCTAGCGTTGATTCGCTATATAAAGCGAAGTTACGCTAGCGAAGGCTAATTTGCATACAGCGCGAAATTCAAATTTCAATGGAGGAACACGTATCAGCACTACAAATGCCTAGAAAACCTTCAAATCAGCAAATATAAATGTTATTTTGCCCTACACATGTGCCCACTGTCTAGGTAAGTTGCCATGAGTCAGGAAATGTAGGGGGGAAGGAGGGGAGCCCCAAAAATATTTTCGATCTTTTTCAGCCTATCACACATCATGTAGAAAACACGGCAGCGTTTTTTGGGACTTAGAAAAAATTTGACTTTTTTTGAAACAATCCCTATCTACTCTATTGCGCTTCGCCAGGTCTGAGGTGGCGAAGGAAGTCTAGCGTAAAAGGTAGCGTTCAGTACACTGCGCAAGTTAGTGAATTTGCGTAGTTACGTCGATAGTGAAAATTCACCTGGCGTAAGTGTGCGAAGTAACACTAGTGAAACTACGCCAAATGCCAAACGCTAGCGAAGTAACGCTAGCGTTCGGCGCTTCGGCGCTTAGTGAATTTGCGCCAATGTATTGTTGCATGATTCTTCCTGGGTCTGTTAATCAGCTGTGGATTCTGCTACATTGTTTCAAAAGTGACAAATGTCAGGGCAGAGAACAGAGGGACTGACAGATGCTGCTTTCAATAGCAATTACATTTGCAACTAACACTAAAATCATGTACAGGTATGAGACGTGTTATCCAGAATGCTTAGGATTTATGCATTTCTTTATATTTATATAAAATATATTAAATATATTTTGGCGGAAAGCTCACAAATTAACCTTACTTTTCTACTACACTTTTTTTTTTTTAAATTGTACGAAACAAGAAATTTGCTAAAAGCAGCAGATATTTCAGGAAAATGTGAATTACAGTTATACTGCTCCCAGATCCTATTGGAAGGGAAGAAGCAAAAGATACAACAGTATAAAGAACCATCATTTCATTTGGAAATAAAAAAAAAGTCATGTTATTCTCCTGGCGATATAATTAGCACTTCAGCCAAGGAGTAAAGGAAACAAACAGTATATGTAGTGATTGTAATGCCTGTACTAAGGGGCATATTCATCAAGGGTCAAATTTCAAATTGCAAAAACGTTGAAATTCGAATTCAAAAAGACCAACCGAAATTAAATCAAAGGTTGTTTTTTTGGTCGAAGACGTCAGTTTTCAATCGAATAGGTCTGTATTCGGCCGAATTCAAATTGTACGAATCGAAGTAATAGCATATTCGATCGAATTCGGTTTGACGTTTTCCCCCCCCCCCAAAAAAATTCAATTTTTCCACCAATTGACTTCAGATGGGTTCTAGGAGGTCCCGCATGGGGTTAAAACAGCAATTCGGCAGGTTTTAGATGGCGAATGGTTGAAGTTGAATTTTTAAAGAGACAGTACATGATAAATTCAATTTTTTTTCAAATTCGAATCGAATTTTGACTATTCCCTAGTCAAAGTACACAAAAAAATAGCTCAAAATTCACATTATTTTTATTCGAAAATTCCCCTCAACCTGTGATAAATCTGCCCCTTAAGGTCCACTTTACCAGGCAGCACATTAATGGCTTCTCTGACATAGTTCAAAGCCTCTTAAGTGCAAGTGTGGAGCAAAATAAACACAGTCAAGAGGATTTATATAGGGCTGAACGACCCACATGTAGGAAATGGGAGAAGCCATAGGCCATAGGTTTAATACAGACTGACAGCAGAGAAGGGACCCTCTTTATTATCCTTGTGCTCCCAGTTTGCTGTTGGGGTGCTTCCATGTCCTGGCAATGCAGCAAGTGTCCCAGATTACCTTTCTGCTCTATAGACAACTCTAGAAATAAAGGGTTGATAATGGGGTCTGGGATTTTCTAAAATATACCAAGGCACGACCCTTATATCCCACCCATTTAAGATGTAAAATCTGGGATCCCTAGGATAGGTCAGTACTGAGCAAACGTTTAACCAATGGGAAGGTGGAGTTACACGCACACAGGGCTGAGTATGCATTAAAGAGGTGGTTCACCTTTAAGTTAACTCATAGTATGGCTAATTGGAAACAACTTTTCAATTGGGCTTCATTATTTATTTATTTTTATATATTTTTTTAATTATTTGCCTTCTTCTTCTTTCCAGTTTTCAAATGGGGGTCACTGACCCCATCTATATGTTCAATAAGGCTACAAATGTATTGTTATTGCTACTTTTTTTTACTCATCTTTCTATTCAGGCCTCTCCTATTCATATTCCAGTCTCTTATTCAATCAATGCATGGTTTTCTAGGGGAATAACTCAAAAACCACAAACAATTCCAAATAAAAACCAAATGCAAATTGTCTCAGAATATCTCTCTCTACATCATACTAACAGTTAATTTAAAGGTGAACAACCCCTTTGAAACGTTCCCTGCCAACAACATAGATTGCATCTACAGTGGGGGTGCATCTAGTGAACGTTTCAAAATTTGTCTCGTGGTTAAACCAGTGCTGTGCATTGTGGGTAAGGAAGTGGCAACATAGCGGAATGTAGAGTCTGCATTTTGGGGGTAGCAATACATTATTTCCTGAGCAGCCACTGGCATTTCAAGGGTTAAACACAATCCAATGCCAATGTTTGGAATGTCCCATATTCTTATGCCTATTACAATTATTTAATTTATTTTCTTAAATAATTCATTAAATATTAATTCCCGAAATCCTGAAACCTACAGAGATTAACCTGTCTTAAAGGGATTGTTCACCTTTGAGTTAACTGTTAGTATGATGTAGAGAGGGATATTCTGAGACAATTTGAAATTGGGTTTCATTTTTTATTATTTGTGGTTTTTGAGTTATTTAGCTTTTTTATTCAGCAGCTCTCCAGTTTCACCAGTCTGGTTGCTAAGGTTTGAATAAGAGACTTGAACATGAATAGGAGAGGCCTAAATAGAAAAATGAGTAAATAAAAGTAGCAATAACAATATGTAGCCCTACACTGCATTTATTTATTTATTTGGATGGGGTCTGTGATCCCCATTTGAAAGCTGGAAAGAGTCAGAAGAAGAAGGCTAATAATTTAAAAAATAAAGACCAATTGAAACATTGCTTATAATTGGCCATTCTATAACATACTAAAAGTTAACTTTAAGGTAAACCACAACTAGTTGGCGCTACATTGCCTCAAGGCAGTTACCCATGGCAACTATAATTGTGCAACGTCTAGTAGATTGATGAAGGCTAATTGCTGGTTAGATGCTATTAGTAATTGCACAGGTGCCGCAGCTCTGTGAGTAAATCAGTCCCACAGTTGACTCTTAGGGGAAGATTTATCAGGAGTCTAAAGTATAATCCTTCGAATATCGAATTCGAAGGATTTTAGCGCAAAATGTTGAATGTCGAAAGATTTGAAGGATTTCAAGCGATCGATCGAATGATTTTTATTCGATCATAAAAAGTGCCCAAAACCTATCTACAATGTCCCCATAGGCTAACATTCAATTTGGTAGCTTTTATTTGGCGAAGGATTGAGTCGAAGGATTTTTTAAAGAGACAGTACTTCGATTAGCGAATGGTCGGACGATTTTTACTTTGAATCATTGGATTCGATTGAATTCGATCGAATTTGACCAATTCGATGGTTGAAGTACCCAAAAAATTACTTTGAAATTCGAATATTTATGGATTCGAACTATTCACTCGAGCTTAGTAAATCTGCCCCTAACATTTAATATATTTGCTGTTTACAAGTGAAATATCCAGAGTGTGTGTAAAAAAACCCAGTGTCACTTGTAGAATAATTCCCCTAGAAAGGCTGAGATCAGCATCTAATCAGTGCATCCCAGCCTAGAGCATTTATTAGAAATACCCCTCATTTATCCAATGACCGGTTCCCCTAAATGAACACCTTGCATTACAGCAGGGATCCCCAACCTTTAGAACCCGTGAGCAACATTCAGAAGTAAAAGCAGTTGGGGAGCAACACAAGCATGAAAAATGTTCTTGGGGTGTCAAATAAGTGCTGTGATTGGCCATTTGGTAGCCCCTATGTGGATTGTCAACCTACATTGAGGCTCTGTTTGACATTACACCTGATTTTTATACAACTAAAACTTATTCAAAACTAATCACTTGCTTTGAGGCCACTGGGAGCAACATCCAAGGGGTTGAATAGCAACACATTGGGGATCACTGCATTACAGTAAGGCAAGCCATAGACACTTGGGATTGCTTCTGCTAACACTCTGGGATAACACTGGCTACATTGGGAAAATAATGGAATAATATCAAATCCCTACATTAATTCCTTTATGATTCCAATTGCCCCTGCTCTGTGTCAGGTGTTGCCCCTTTATTCCCTGTGCCTTGGCTAAAACTGTCTTCCGGGACAAAAATATCAGACTGACTGTAGAATCTATGATCCTTCGTACCTTGTATATTTACAATAATTCTTTATTATTAATTATAATATAAGTCTTCAAACTCTCCAGTTTGCAATTTCAGGAATCTGGTTGCTAGGGTCCAGATTGCCCTAGCAACCATGAATTGATCTGAATAAGAGACAGGACTATTAATAGGAGAGGGCTCAATAGAAAGAGGAGTAATACAAAGTAGCAATAACAATACATTTGTAGCCTTACAGAGTTTTTGTTTTTTAAGATGTGGTCAGTGACCCCCAGTGTATAAAATAATTTGAATATTCTTGAAATGAGCACTGAGTTTGCAGAAAGAAATTTTAGCACCGTGTATGGTCACCTTAATTCAAGTCTCAGAGGGTCTGGTTGCACTAACACCCACACTGGGAGACTACTGGGGCAATGGCTTTGGATACCCCATAAACAATGGGGGGCAATAGGGAAGAGAGACCAAGCACCAATACTGATGGGATGGAAAACCATAAGGCAGTCAGGAAGGTATAAAGTCTCCGGACTTGTGAGTGGCAATTTGGAAGTAGAGAGGGTGGGCCAGTGGTTTTCTGACATTTGACTTAAAGGAAAACTAAACCCTAAAAATTAATGTGGCTAAAAATGCCATATTTTATATAGTGAACTTATTGCACGAGGCTAAAGTTTGAGCTTGTCAATAGCAGCAATGATCCAGGACTTCAAACTTGTCACAGGGGGTCATCATCTTGGAAAGTGTCTGTGACACTCACATGCTCAGTGGGCTCTGATTGGCTGTTGAGAAGCTAAGCTTAGGGCTCGTCACTAATTATCCAGCAGAAAATGAGCTTCCCTGGCTGTAATATAAGCTGATGCTACAGGTTTGCTGATTATTAAATTCTGATGCTAATTGCACTGGTTTCTGTGCTGCCATGTAGTAATTATGTGTATTAATTACTAATCAGCCTTATATTGTGACATTTCTATTCTATGTGTACTGTATATTGTGAGTGGGTCCCTAAGCTCAGTAAGTGACAGCAGCACAGAGCATGTGCAGTGAATCAGCAGAAAAGAAGATGGGGAGCTACTGGGGCATCTTTGGAGACACAGATCTTTACTGCTAAAGGGCTGTGGTTGCCTTGGGCTGCTACAGAAGCACAAAACATCATGTAAAACATTTCTAGCTACTTCTTTAGTTAGGCTTTAGTTCTCCTTTAAACCCCCAGGTAGTCTATAGGCAGACCCCACCCCTATCTGCAACAAAGTTATCTGTATTGGGTGCAGGGTTTCTAATCTGCCCATGTGGAGCACCCAGATGGCTTGAGGGATCCTAGAACTTGCCCATATTTAGGCGACAACCCTCCCGCGGCACCCGAGGGGTTAATCAAAATCGAAGCCAATTTGCTGCTTTGTCACAAGCCCTGCCGCCTAATTTATCAGTGACTAATTAAATCCAAGTACCTCCTGTATTCCTGCAGGCTGAGTTCATATCAATAGAAACAGGCAAGAGTTTTCATTTTCCTGTCTTTTTGTTTGTTTTTTTCTTAAATATTCACCAGTTTATTAACCTGAAACCATTTTATTTTACCGAAAAATCATGGGATTCAACACAAGGTTAACCCTAAATTCGAATTACAACCAGAAAGCAATGAGGCTGGATGGCAGTTCTTTCTGTCATGCTAAATTGCCTTCTTTTCAACAGACATTTAGTAATAATTACATTTAATTTCCAGCCTTTAGTGGAATTAATAAATACAAGGAACCCCAATTACCCAGTGGGCTAATTTGCATCGTATGGGGTTGGTAATTCTGGATCTCATTTGTTCCTGTGACCACAAGTGAAAGAGAAGCACCAAACCAGTGAAGATCTGAAACGATTGCCCAAATATAACCACAAACCATCCAATGGATATTAGAAAGATTTGGGCAATTTTTTAAGCCTACGAAAATGTGTCTAACAATTAGCACAGGTCAGATATAATGATATATAGATGATGTTTTTCGTTAACTGAATTTTAAAGGCAACCAGCTGTAAGGCACTCAGATCCTTCAACTTCGTTAGATTTTAATTCTAATGCAACAAATTCGCTTAAAATGATACAATTCCTAGGAGACAGCCAAAGCCTTTATTGATTGACTTGCAGGCAAAACATTTCATATGCAGGGAAAAGAATTTCTACATTAAAACGTTTGAACCGAAGTCAAATAAAAAAATAAAAAGCTCCAGGGGTCAACTTTACAAAATCTTCTCATTCATCCAGTTAAATATGTCCTTTTTTTTTTTCTCTCCATCAACTGCAACTTTCAGCTTTCTATAGGGACAGTAACAAAAAGATTTCACGCTTAACTTAAAGGGGACAAAGAGACCTCACGCCAATGTGTTCCCTGTGGCCTGAGTCCTGATTCCAGGGGGAGAGTTACAATTTATTCAAAGGTATAGAAATAAAAAAAAATCTAACAGTTTAATGTTTTGACTTGGTACAAATAGAAAACGTGACAACAGAATTTTTACAAAGTTTCCTTTCCTATATATTAATTATATTCTTATTGGCGTCATTTATTTCTTTATGATCATACAATCGATTTATTTGTTTTAAGCTTCCTCGAGTGACCCCCAAATATTTCTTGCAGAATATTCGACCTGCACAAGGGGAGGGGGGGGGGGAAGAAAAAAAGGGTAAAAGGAGAAAACTGAGTGTGTAAACTTTGAGCAAATGTAAAAACTGGAAAGAACATAGAGGTCCCCAGATAAGATTAGACTGAAACGGTTAAATGTGCTAAATATATATATTTGTAGCACATAAATAAAAAATAAATAAACAGTAATATATATATATATATATATATATATATATATATATATATATATATATATATATATATATATATATATATATATATATATATATATATATATATATATATATATATATATGTAAGCCATAAAAATAAACGACAAACCTTACACTGCATTCTAGATTTCCAAAGATGAATGATTTGCTTAGATTTAATGTGCACAATCCAGTTGTCTGTATCTCACCTTGTGTGTTTCATTTGCTTCATTTCAGGCTCCATCGAAACCTGCCTATAATTAACTATGCCCATATATATATATATATATATATATATATACATATATAAATTTTATATATATATATATATATATATATGAGGATATTTGATGAATTCTTGATAAAAAAAATTTTTAAATAAAATATTTCATATTTCACAGGGACTTTTCGTTGTTTACAAAGCATGTGCTTCAATATATATATATATATATATATATATATATACATTTTAATTGCAAAATTCCCTAGAGTGCAACAGCATGTTCTAATCTTTGTATATTCTAACTGTTAGCACCAGGGCATTATCCCCCTGTGTGTGTACAGCAGTCTTATGGACTTATAAATATATATTCAACTGTTTGTTATTTTTTTATGTGCTATATATATATATATATATATATATATATATATATTTAACTGTTTATTTTCCATGCCTTAAAGAAATATCGAAAACCCTGTGCTAAATAATACCTGTTTAGTGGAATTGTGCATATATTTAAAATAACTGGTGCAGTGTAAGGACTGGAAATGATCACTATTTATTCTGTATTCGCTTTCTGGTGTGTCGGTGCAATATAGAAGACTTGTGCGCGAGAAAGCCTGGAGTATATTTGTAGAGACATATTTACATGCTGCGAAAATCGTGCAAATCCCAAGGTAGAACTTCGATCCTCGAATTCAATTCAATTATTTTTTTAATATTTTTTTCTTTATTTTTTTCTTTATTTATTTGAAATGTCTAATTTTAAATATGTTTGCATGTATCTGACAATCCAATTTCCCTAAACAAAAATAGCACATTTTCCCTTGATTTCCATACTGAGGCCTCTTTGGGGAAGATATTAACATTCAATAGAAATTCCTATTTTAACCCCTAAAATATTACCGACTCCCAAGTTTTCTGTCCCTTGTTCAGGAAGATAAAGTCAGGAACTTACCCGAGCCCAGATGACCCATTAGGGACGGTTTGTGGCTGTGCAGAACCTGGTGCTGGAGGTACAGACAGATGCAATTCACACAACAAGCTGATTTCAGCCAAGCGATAGATTAGCATGGGGTCTGCAGCCCTGAGATTCTAATCAATACCCTTCTATTCACATGCCAGATGGTTTGGGGAAAATACAAAAATAAAATACTTGGAAATAACCTACCAACACTGATCATTTTTTTTAATGTTTTTGATTTATTTGTTTTTGATTGTCTGTATTGCCATGATAAAATTATATATATCAACACATTTTAAGATAAAAAGGAATCTGGGAAATAGTCTATATTCATTTTAAAATATTTAAAAACGACCCTTAGCTAATAAATTCTTAGATTAGAACAAACCCCAATAAAATAGGCAATATATGCGGTTCTCTATATGAGTTTTTTTACAGTCTATGTTTAATGTCATTATATGGCCATTGGCTACACTGCAAGCCTCCAGATCAATAAAGTTCCCTATCAGAGCTCTCCTTGATTTTGTTCCAATATATATATATATATATATACATTGCATTTTGAATACTGTAGTTCTATTGCCATTTGTAAGGACAGAACACACATGCCTGGATTTTATAGACAATAACTGCAAGTTCTATTATTGTATAAAGGCAGCAATACTGAAATCTAAAGCATTGAATGATTTGAAGGCTGTCCTTAAGCCCAGGCTTCTGTTTAATGAGGGTAGCAATAAAATAATAAAGCGTTTAGAGACTGTTTAACACTAGCAGTGTGTGTGAATGTGAGTGTGTTAGCAAACACTGATCCTTTCTAAAGGTATAGACTATAGAATAAAGGCTTTGGAATATTGATCAGAATTCACAATCACCTTTAAACTCCACCGTCACGTGACCCCCCCCCCTGGCTCCTGCAGCAAAGCAAGGGATAGTAGATAAGCAGTGATTGGCAAAGACAGGAGGCGGCAGCCAGGTGAATTCTGCACAATTCCAGGAATAAAATGCTCCCCTCGACCATCCATGTTGGGCACTGGGATTCATTATCTTAAATAGCAGCTCTCTGTTCATCAGGAGCCTTGTATTTGTCTAATGATTAATATCTGTCTGCAGAGACAGAAGCAGGTACAGAGCTGGAATGTTGCACCTACTGGAGTTTTTATATATTCAGCACCTTCAGCTCAGTGACCCACAGAAAGGCTTATAGGGGCCTGATGCCCCTGGAATACTCAGTATTCAATACACATCCACTATTAAAAAAAAGAAGAATTAATATATATATACACACACACACATACACCATTGCCTATGAAGTATGATATATGTACTTTAATTATTACAAATCAACGTTTCCATACCCATTTATCAGACATTTCTCCAGCTGTACACTGTTACATATATTATATATATTATGTATATCTCTGTTATCTTGTGTGTATGTGTGTTGGTGTGTGCATGTGAAAATGACACAATATAATACATTTTGTAACAAGACTATAGCATCTATTGTAGTGTCTATTTCTACATGTGCCTATGGATATTCATGTAGTATATCTGTATGTTTGTGTATGTAATGGGGCTGGATCACTATATAAGAGTAGTTGTATAAGGATATATTTGTGTGTGTGTAACGGTAGCTGTATATTCTGAAAGAGTAAGTGTATAAGAGTGTGTGAGTGTGCAGACGTAAGTGTCAGGCTAAGGGAATGTTAGTGTTTAAAAGTGAATGTGTGAGTGTGTGAGTGTGTATGTGGGAGAGTGAGTGTGCAAGCGTGTGTGTGAGTGTGTATGTAGACGTGTGTGAGTGTGTGAGTGTGCATGTGTGTGTCTGTAGTAGAGAGTGTGAGTGTGTGAGTGCATGCATGAGTGTTTATGTAGAAGAGAGTGAGTATGTGTGAGTGTGTGTAGGAGAGGGTGAGTGTGTAAGGGAGTGAGTGTGCATGAGTGTGTGTGTAGGAGTGAGTGTGTGTGTAAGTGTGCATGAGTGTGTGTGTATGTATGGGAGAGTGAGTGTGTAAGGGAGTGTGTTAGTGTGTATATAGGAGAGAGTGAGTGAGTGTCTAAGGATGAGTGTGAGTGGGAATGTGTGTAAATTCATATCCACTATTCCAAACAGCAGCTCTATATGGGACCCCTAATGATAACAAATGGAATTGCAGAGACCCCCCTGGAGAGCGGTGAAGGGGCTGACAAATAACCAGTGGGAGTCAGAGATTGTTGGGGGGGGGACACAAGGGCCAAACAAGACACATTTGCTACTTTACTTGTTCCTTCTGCAAGTTTTCTCTAACAGCTGGAAGTGGTGGGGGGCTGTTCTTAAGGAGACCCCCTGCTCTTCCTCTGACAGCTGATCAGAAGAAAATAGGTCACGCTTTTCAGACTTATGTCCTCCCTGTGCTTAATTACTGGCCCTTTAAACAAAGGGAACATCTGCGCAACCTCAGCCGCCCAAACCTTGCGCATCACAAGGACCCCGAGCTGCTCCTCAAGGCTCTGTCCCTTTAATAACAACCTGTCCCTATTGTCCTCGCGACTCCCCGGCCCTTTCTTGTGCTAAACTCCCCATTCCCACCTGACTGTGCAGCTCTGCCAGACCCTTTATCTGTAGGAACAAACGTTTCGGCCGCTAATTTGTTTGTCATTTGTATAATGTGACCCTCTGAGCAGCGCGAGGTGTTGTCTGCGCTTCCAATTGATCTGCAGAAGTTAAACCTGCGACTCTCCCTGACTCCCCTGGTATCTGGACTACATTTCCCAGCATCCCCTGCAGGGATCCTGATTGCTACTGCTCAGCAGCCACAGTTGGAGGGAGACATATTAAGCTTTAGAAGTCATATCATTTGTGGCTTAATGAAGGGGCCCCTCATTTATTTTCTAACCCACTGATACCAATAACGACTGGGCGCTAATAGACGCATTTAAATCAATTCTCTGCCCGGTGTATTCATACAATGGTGACAAAGCGCGCCGGATACATTGGACAATCGCAACAAATCTCTCTCTGCAACAATGTCTCGCAGACGCACACACTGCCATAGCAATTCCCCCCACACGCAGCTTTGGCTCAGTAGTATATCAATTAGTATATAAATCGGGGCCACTTTGTCGCACAATCATAAAGACTAATTTATTCTTGGGTTTATCCCCCCCGATCGTTGCTGCAAACACTGGAGCAATGTGAGTAGGGAGAAGCTCAAACCAAACTTAACTGTATCAACCCCGCCTCGCTGCCCCTGATTGGCTGCTGGCCTCTTACTGTCAACTGTCACGGGACATCTGACAGTTGCGACTGGCTGCTGCGTCTGTCTGCCAAGCCCCGTGCGACCGCCTCCCCTTCTCCTGGAGAGCGAGTTAGGCTGCGCGTTCAGCAAATCCCATTCTGGACAGCTCCGTGTTCATGAGCAGAAGACGCCAGAGGAGTAGAGGGGTCGGACATGGAGAGGAGAAGCAGCAGCACTAGGGATCGGTGATCAGAACATCCACTCACACCCCCTGCCCCCAGACACGCACTCAGCACTCACCCTCACACCCACTCACCCTCACTCACCCCCTGTCAGACACCCACTCACCCCCTGTCAGACACCCACTCACCCCCTGTCAGACACCCACTCACCCCCTGTCAGACACCCAGAGGCCTTAAATCCTGCAGCTTCTCACCTGCCCCCAGTCTCCTGCACATGGACTGAATGAGGAGTAAATGAGGAGTGAATGAGGAGTAAGAGTGAATGAAGACTTCGTACAACGCCTTTAGATGCCTCACCAAAGAGCTGGGTGCCTGCGCCATGAATCCGGAGATGACAATGGACAGTCTGGCCAGTTTACACGGTGGGACGAGCCATGAGCACGAGCTGATCACTAGCCACAGCCCTCACCATCACAGGAGCGTTACATCTCTGAGGCTCCACCAGGACCTGACCCCTCCATCCTCCAGATCCGCCATGGTCTCCAGTATGGCTTCCATCCTTGATGGGTCTGGCGAGTACCGGCCTGAGTTGTCCATCCCTCTCCACCACACCATGGGCATGTCCTGTGACTCCTCTCCCCCGGGCATGGGCATGAGCAGCACCTACACCACCTTAACTCCACTCCAATCTCTTCCACCCATCTCTACTGTGTCCGACAAATTCCACCACCATCACCCCCATCATCATCCTCATCACCCTCATCATCACCACCAGCGCCTGACTGGCAATGTGAGTGGTAGTTTCACCCTGATGAGGGATGAGAGGGGTTTACCAGCCATGAACAATCTCTACAGCCCCTACAAGGACATGACAGCCATGGGCCAGAGCTTGTCCCCTCTGGGGAACGGTTTGGGCTCCATCCACAACACCCAACAAAGCCTTCATAACTATGGACCCCCTGCTCATGACAAAATGCTCAGCCCAAACTTTGATGCCCACACCATGTTGGCAAGGGGGGATCAGCACCTCTCCAGGGGTCTTGGCACCCCACCTTCTGCCATGATGTCCCACCTCAACGGGATGCACCACCCCAGTCACCCAGGTCATGCTCAGTCCCATGGGCCAGTGTTAGCCTCCAGCTGTGATAGGCCACCCTCCTCCTCCTCTGGCTGTCAGATCAACAGCTCTGGCCAGTTGGAAGAAATTAACACCAAAGAAGTTGCCCAAAGGATCACTGCCGAGCTCAAGCGATACAGCATCCCACAGGCGATCTTTGCCCAACGGGTACTGTGCCGCTCCCAGGGGACTCTCTCTGACCTGCTGAGGAACCCCAAACCTTGGAGTAAACTCAAATCTGGCAGGGAGACCTTCAGGAGGATGTGGAAATGGCTGCAAGAACCCGAGTTCCAAAGAATGTCAGCTCTTCGGCTTGCAGGTGAGTCAGAGAATCTCCCCCAGTCTCATTAAACCGACCCCACTTGCTTACAAACCATCACTGGAGACCCCCAACTTGTCCTACTCAATGGGAATACACTGTGGCTGCCATTAAGTGCAGCTTGTTGCTTTTAATTAGGAAACCAACAAAAGATAAGTATCAGTGAATGTAGTGGATATGATGACTTCTTTACTGCTAAACTGGTTAATTTGGGGTTTATTTCATGTCCCTGTTGTGAGTTTAGAAGTTGGACCTGGTCCCTGACTTATGTGCACTATTTATTCTGGGTTTTGTGCTTACATGCAGTAGTATCTGTTATTTTTTTGCCTCTTATTTTAAAGAAAGCTCTGGAGTTCACTTTTAGTGTGAGTTTTTGCCTTGCAGACCCCTGATAAAATCACTGAGCAAGTTATTGATTTATAGGGGGGATACTGTTGGTTTTGTGAAGTGATGTCCTCCCTCTAGTGGTCAAAAGGTGAATTTGTTCTATTGTTCTGGAATTACAAGGGCTCATGAAGTCATCTCAAAGCAAAGTCGTTTTCATATTTTCCAACATGTGCAAGAACTGCAGTTTTTTTCCCAATAACATTTTTATTATCATGACGTTTTTTTTTTGCTGCTTGTAAATAACATGAGGGGGCAGCCAACCAGGGAACATGAGTAGGATGAAAAATGTTTCCTTATTTTATCACACCAACATATTCTAAAATAGGAAGATTCCTGATTGTAAAGATAAACAGAAGTGTGAGGGTAATGGTTGAAAAGAAAAAAACAAACACAATAATAATATCCTATGCTAACAACAACAAATGCTATTGTTTGGATTGATTAATGGTCAATAAACTGAATATTTGTCAGATACATTGGATTTTTTTAGTTGAGGCAGAACCGGTTTCTCTATTTTTTTTAAAATATAAAATTCAATATCTATTTGGCCCCTGATTGAGTCAGAATAATAAGAAGTGGTGGTTTTCTTTTTATTTTATATCTATTTTTATTAGTAGTTTTTTTCTTCCATTTCAAAGTAGGGTGTTTAATGCTTCTTATTGAACCCTATGTGATATGAAGAGTCATATGTAGCAGCTGCTCTATTGTATGTGTCAGTGTTATTAGTGTGGAGTGGGACAAGCAAGGTTGGTAACACATATATATATATATAAATAGGAAATTATTCCTTTCCTTTGGACACTTCATTTTTGACACTGGGCACAGAGGCCTGTTGGTTTAGGGAAGATAAACCTTGCTGAGTACATTCTGATCACGTACAAACTTAACTACAATGTAAGAGGTTTGATGATGAGTATATTACCCCTTAGATTTCCAATTAAAATCAGTGCAACAATACACTGCACCCCCCAATCAAATGGTAGGTAATATTTACCCCATCAACATACTATATATATATTTATATGTAGACTCTTTCAAGGTGTGAGACGTTTGGAGGCTCAGTGTTCATAATGAATCCTCTTTGTTCCTCCTCTATA